>VDFB02086081.1:76421063-76558791 GCA_007258455.2 Sequoia sempervirens | reverse complement strand
AAAAAAGTGCTCCTCTAGGGAAAATCAGGGCTAGGAGGGGGCTTGGAGTGCCATACGGTTGGATGACGTCACATTGATGTCAGTACTTCGCAAAGTGAAATTTGACGGCCTAGAGGCTGTTGGGGCAAAAAAATGCCCCCTTGCCGCAAAAAACTTTTCGGCTGCCGGATTCGCAAAAAATGGCCGGAATATACTCCCTCTTGTTGGAATATTCTCCGTTGGTAGTTCAGTCGGGGTCCAGGCTGAGGGTTTGGTTCGCCATAGGACCATCGACAAAGCTAGAGGGGCCCGATGGGGCTTAGTGTTGGGTCTGGTGGTGGATGGGTGGTTTCCGCCGGCATTGGTGGCCGCTTGGTGGCCGCCGGGTGGCAGGATCGCTGAAAACTGTAGGCGCCGACATAAACTTCAAGAAACATAGTTTTTTCAATTTTTTTTCATTTTTGTGCCTCAGGGAGCATGTTGGGGAGGCTATACGGTCCCCTAGGAATTTTTTTTTCCTCAAAAACAACTTTCACCAAAATCAACGAAATGAAAGGCCATCTTAGGGTTTTTGGCCGCTGCAAATGCGATGGTGAGCTTCGTTTCTACCCAAACTGCTCCGAAAAATTGGCTACCTCCAAAACTTGCAAAAAATCTCCCAGCTTGAAACCCTCATGGATCTAGCAAATGATGGCCAAAATTTGAAAAACAAAAGCCAATCCTGACTTTTTCGAGCTCTCTAAATCCAATGGTGAAGCCTGATCTGATCCAAAAAATTGCATAGATGAACTCAAGGCATGATACCCTCGAGGAATCTAGAAAAAACTCTGTAAAGATTTTCTCAAAAAATATGAGAAGGGGTTGCAAATCAAGGCTCTGATACCATGTTAGAAACCAAGATCAGACATGCAAAACAAAAAACCTTCCTTAGAAGAGAAAATCAGAAAAAGCAAAGCTATTGCAAAAATATGTGCAAATAATATTATTCAGGAATTCTTAATTACAAGATATGATTTGCTTTATAAAAGAAAAGATGCATAACCCTAATCTTATCTTGAGCAACAAGATAGCTCAACAAGATAATGATGAAAATAATTAACCTAGGAATTAAAATATTACCTAAGTAAAGTTATGCAAGTGTAATTAAATATTAATTACACCAACAGTCCAAAAATGTGTAAAATCTCCTCATGTTGGTACAATCCATAGCATCCATGAAATAAGATACAAACTGATTGTGTTGTGTGGGGGCTTCTCCTTAGATCATTTATGGCCCACTCCTATTGGACCTTTACCACCCCATGGAGACTTGTTCTAGAAGGCCTACTATAGGTACAATATGGGAGTTGTGGCCCCTAATGCTATCTTTCCAACTTCTTGCCATGCCATTTCCACGAAGGCTTCTATGTGTGTACAACAATGTCCTTCATCTTCTATGTATTCTTCTTCAAAGGTTGTATACAAGTAGACTCTCACACATAGACCTTCTTCCTCTTTTGTGCTTTCACAACCCTCGGTGGTGTCCTAGGTTCCTTATACTATACCCAACATAGGAAAAGGAAAGGAACCCATGTTGATGAAGTCTAAATTGCAGCCTTCCAAATCTTGATCTTGCCCACAATTCCCCGACTCACCCTCTACAGTAAGGGAAAATAGGTTTCTAGAGTTGGCTCATTTTTTGTTGCTCTTGCATCTTGGCCCCCGAGGCCTCTTCCCATTCCTCCACCTACTCCCAAGGTAGCAAAAGGAAATTAGCCTATGGTCGAGATCCCTATCTCTATTTTTGTAGCTCCTCTTGTTCCTCCTCAAGAGTCCTCTTTTTTCTGGTAGCGGCTATGAAGACTACTCCTCCAATGTAGTAGGACACCCTAGAGTCTTCTCAAGATGCTATTATTGGTGCTCATATCCATCAGAACCAAATTGCATGTGAGTGTAAATGTCATCGACGGACATTAGCCTGAGAAGGTGAGGCCTTAGAAAAGGTTGAGGATGAACCTTCTTCTCCTACTTGAATGATTTTGCTTCTATCTCTACTCATGATTTTGTTCCCACCAACTCCAATTTTGTCCCTACTTCTATTCCCATCACCTTTTTCTTGCTTTCATCTTCCTCGATAGATCTCGATGAACCTCACCTTAAGAGGGTGCAAGTGTTCACTACTCCTTTGGAGCCTCCCTTGATCACCTCTTTACCTGATCTTCCTCCTTTTCCCAAGTCCGTAGACATACCTCACACAAAGGTCATATCTACTATGGCTCCTTCTCCTTCTCATTCTTCTTCTAGTATGAGGATCACACATTCTCCTCTTAAGGATAAATTAGAACATTTCCTCTCTCCAAAGGATAGTCAAAAGAAATCCTCTTCTTCCTCTTCTTCTCGTTCTAGTCTGGTATGTTCTGTTTTCATGACAAAAAAATATCTTGTTTTATTGGAGCTTGTCATTGCTCCTCTTTGAAAGGTCAAAAATGACTCCCAGTTCATCCACCTCCTTTAGCACATTCACTGCATAGTCTCCCGAGAAGTGCATGTTTGACTTGTTCAAGGGCATTCCCACCCTCTCCTCCATATTTTCTAAGTCAATGATGTTAGCCTCATAGGAGATTATCGATGAGGACATTTAGGAAGCCTTCTCCTTAGCTCTTGTTGCAAGAAAAACACCTGATATTGCTCTCATTTTCCCTCCCCTACAAGTTTTTCCTCTTTCCCCTTATAATGATCTGGATTGAGAGCAATATGACTTGTTAGAGGTCTTAGACTAGAGCAGTACCTCTTCTTTATCTTTGGATTAGCTTTGTGTATTTGTTTGTGTTCCCCTGTGCTTGTCTATTAATGTTTGTCCTCTCATTTGGAGGACCCTTGATGTACCCTTTTAGGTACTTGGATACAGGAGAGAGAATATGTTGGTAAGAATTCTTCTATTTGTCGTAAAATTTGACTTTTTCATGTCAAGAATGATACAAAGCATTAGGACATTTAGGCCTCTTCCATGTTGACCTAATTTTTTAGTTGTCTTCATATGCTCTTCTTCTCATTTCAATCTATTTAGGGGGTGATGATAGTTCATATGATTTACACTATATATATTTACATTTATTATAAGTTCTAACCTTGAATAATTGGATCCCCCCTGTGTTTTTTGTATGTTTATCTCTACCTTTTCTTAATTTTATGGATTCTATGTGTTATCCCTCATGTGATAACATTCCATGAGTACATCTTGTTGGAACATAACTATCTATTGAGAGGGGGGGTGAATGAGTTGATCAATTAAAACTTTTCTTTTAACCCTTGTTATGCAGATTAAGAAAATATGCAGAGATCACACACAACAATACTCATAACACTAGATATATGTGGAAACCCCAATATGGGAAAAAACACTGTGAGAAATATTGCTAGGATCTACTGTCCTAATCCAACCTCACAATAGAATCTCATTTATTACAATGTTTAATGGCACTAACCCTAAGGAGACACCAATCCTCTAATTTAAGAGCACCGACTCTAAGGAAGCACCCAATTCCTAATCTTAGCACCAACCCAGCTATTTGATGGCACCAACCAATCAGATTTACAATGAAATTATGTGGAGCAACAACTCCAGTTACATATGATTTAAATGAATCCAATTCTACATTATAGACTCAATATGCAACTACTCAATTTTTTCTTTTCTCTGCAAGCATTTCCTTTCCTTTGTTCACTCTTCTCCTAACACACTATGTTCTCATTGAATGCATACACACTTCTTCATTCTTCAACACACACAAACCTTATACATTGCTGTAAATGTAATAAAATATTCTATCAAATTGAGAGACTAAGGGTTCTAAAGAGATTCTAATTGTAAGAATTCTACTAAAATTCTAAGTCAGATTTTCGATTTCTAGATTTTATTTATACTGGATGTGCTTATTGTAGAACATTAATAATTTTTATGTTTTGCATATCAAGAGTGGAATCACCTTTTGTATGTAAGGAGACCCGCCTCCAAGGGATGCGTCTCTTGAGAGGATGTGTCTCCACACATGGAGACACATCCGCTCAAGGGACGTGTCCCTTTGGGAGTGCGGGTTTCTCTTACAACCGATAATCATTCGGTTAAACAAACTTAGCATATACACCCTCACACATGGAGGATATATTATATGAATTCTAAATTTTATCCAATACGAATTTTGAACATCATTTATATAAATTCGATTTTATACATGCTTTATAAAATTTTATTTTTATTTATTTCTAGAAATATTAAACATGAAGAGCAATTGATCTTATATAAATGATGATGATGCTTATAGCAATCATCGTTTATATCTGACCTAAGCTACCATTCATCAACACTCCCTCTTAGCTAGGGAAGATATTTCAAATCAAATAAGTGGAGATATCACCTTTACACGTGATATCAAAGATATGATATGTTTTCTCAAAGTTGTCAAGTCACATGACATTCTTCATAACACATCTTCATTATGGTATGTGCACTGACATCAAGTCACATGATGTCTACCATAATTCATGGCATATCCACGGATATAAATATCCACCATGATTATCTCTTAAGGATCACAATGATCTTCAGATGATATCAAGTCCCATGATATCCATCAAAGTGTCCAAGAGATACTATCATGACATGTCCATAGATATCAAGTCACATGATATCTATCATGATAGTTTATCATTGTAGAGTCGTCACTTTACAATGTCAAATACAAGTGTTCATTATTAGAAAGATCGTCACCTTTCAATAATGTACACAGGGGGAGTAGGCCCATAAAGTCATGGAGTCACACACATGACAAAAGAGTTTACACATTAAACATCTTTATATATTAGTACAATTTTATAAACAATTTGTATTTCAAACATAAATAACAAATTACATTTCAACCATACCAAGTTTCTTCCTGAAGTGCTCTACCTTGATTCGGAGAGAGGATTGGTGAGAATGTCTAGCTTTGATCATTTGTACTAATATACTCCAACCCAATCACTTTCCTTTCCACCATATCTCTTACATAATGATAGGGGATCTCAATGTGCTTAGATCTATCATGAAAGACAAGATTTACAGAGAGTTTGATGCAACTGATTATCACAATGAATAATTGTAGGATTCAAGGCTCACCAAAGAGTCCACAAGCAATTTACGAAGCCAAACTGCTTCTCTTGCTCCCATTGAGGTTGCAAATGTATTCAACTTCTGTTGCCTGTGTGCAACTGATTGTTTTCTACAAATCTAGGAGATCATAGCTGATCCTAAACTAAATCAACATCCGATGTGCTGATCGTTCATTCTCAGCCCAGTCTGAATCAGAGTACCCATGTAGATCTAGTTGATCATTCTTGTAAAGACCATATCCAATAGTGCCTCAAGATATCTCAAAATATGTTTCATAACCATTAAGTGAATTTCCTTTGGCTCACACATGAACTGGCTGAGAACATTCACTGCATAGCAAATATCAGGTCTGGTGTTAACCAGATACATCAAGGATCCAATCATCTGTCTGTAAAGGGTTGGGTCTGCACACTTGGATTCTGCTGCTACTTCTTTCAATTTGTGAAGGTTGGTTTCCATAGGTGTAGACATTGGTCTACAATCCAACATTCCATATCTCTTCAGAATATCAATAGTATACTTCCCTTGGTTTAGTATAATGCCCTCTGATTTCTGCCATACTTCTAAACCTAGGAAGTAGTGTAGAATGCCCAAGTCTTTCATGTCAAATTCAGAAATTAGATCTTGCTTCCCTTGAGCAATGAGGTGATCTTCTCCTGTTATCAGTAGGTCATCAAGATATAAAATAATTATTAGCATATCACCTTTGATTACCTTGAAGTAGAGATTGGATTCAACATCATTCTTGGAAAATCCTAATCCCAAGAGATAGCTCTCAATTCTTTCATACCAGACCCTGGGAGCCTGTTTAAGTCCATAGAGGGCTTTCTTAAGTCTGCATACATGTGAGTCAGGTTTATGTATCACAAAAACTTCAGGCTATTCCAAATAGAATTCTTCTTCAATGGTTCCATTTAGGAAGGCAGTTTTCACATCCATTTGATGGATCTTCCAACCTTTAGCTGCTGGAATGGCTAACACTGCTGTCACTGATGTGTAACGAGAAACAGGTGCAAATGTTTCTTCGTAATCAATGCCTTCGTTTTGAGAAAAACCTCTTGCCACAAAATGTGCTTTATGTTTTTCTATACTGCCATCAGCAACATGCTTGATTTTGAAGAGCCATTTGGAAGAGACAACATATTTATCTTTTGGTCTAGGCACTATATCCCATACATCATTCTTTAGAATAGATTGATATTCCTCTGTCATTGCATCCTTCCATGCTTGATGTCAAAAAGCTTTTGTAACACTGATAGGTTCTGAGTTTATGATGTTGTTCATTAGAGCAACATAGCTAGAGAAACGTTTGGGTCTTTTACTCTCCCTGAACGTTCCTTTGGGTGCTGCATGATCCTCTGCTTCTTTGATCATCTTCATGTCCCAAAGTGGTCTCTTTCTGCTATTGTCATTTGAATTCTCATTTGAAGTAGAAGGAAGTTCATGTGGCTTTTCCTCAGGATGCTCCCTTTGAATCTCAGGAGTAGGTTCCATTTTAGGTACTCTAGGGGAATAGGTTTCTGTCTCACTAGAACTTCTTGCCCTCTTGAATGCAATGTCTTCTTCAAAGATAACATCTATGCTCAATTCAATTTGATTCTACCTGGGTATGAATATCCTGAAGGCCTTGGAGGTTTCACTATATCCCATAAATATCCCTTTCTTTCTGGAAGGTTCAAGTTTGAATCTCTTCTCCTTGGGTACATGAATATAGACGGGGCAACCAAAAATCCTAAAGTGACTAATGTCAGGTTTTATGCCGGTGAAGGCTTCTTCAAGAGTTTTGTTATCAAGATGAGAATGAGGATCTATTTTGGATGTAGACAGCAGTCCTAGAGGCTTCTGCCCAGAAAGAGGTTTCAATGTTTTGGTCAAGCAACATTGCTTTGGCAACTTCTACAATGATTCTATTTTTTCTTTCAGCAACCCCATTTTGTTGAGGGTTGTAGGCCACTGTGAACTCCCTCTTAATTCCAACACTCATGCAGAATTCCTTAAAAATTTCAGAGGTGTATTCTTTCCCATTATCTGTCCTTAAGGTTTTTATTTTCTTCTTGGAGAAGTTTTCTGTAAGTGCTTTGAACGCTTTGAACCTTTTGAGGATTTCTATTGACTCTTTACACTTAAGGAAATAGATCCAGGTTTTCCTAGAGAAGTCATCTATAAATATGACATAGTATAGAAATCCTACTTTAGAAGGTACAAACATGGGTCCACATAAGTCAGAGTGAACTAGATCTAATACATTTAGGGTTTTGCTCAAACTATTGGGAAAGGATCCCTTTGTATTCTTTCCTAAGGCACAACCTTTACAAGTTCCTTCATGAGATGGTTTTAACTTAGGTAAGCCTGTTACAAGTTTTTCCATAGAAGGTAGGGCATGAAAATGAAGGTGTCCTAATCTTCTATGCCAAATCTCATTTGACTCAAAGGTGTCAAGGGTAAGGGCTTGTTTAACTTCAGTGCAAAGTTTGTAAAGGTACCCTTGTCTTACAACTATGGTTTGGGCTTTCTTGATAGTTGAGTTTTTAGGCCATGCTATAACTTTTCCATCCATAAATGTAACCCTATATCCATTGTCTTCAAGGGCAGAGATGGATATTAGATTCCTCTTTATTCCAGGTACAAATAAGACTCTAGTGAGTTGAAGGGAGAGACTAGATTTCAATGTGATGGAACAAGTTCCAACCCCTTTTACTTGATGTGTAGAGTCATCCCCAATTGTTACATCTTCATCAGACTCTTTAGTCATAGTGTCTAAGTGTTCTCTAAACCCTGTGATGTGCCTCGAAGAACCACTATCAATCACCCAGTTGTTGATATTGTTAGATACTTGACTAGATAAAGCTGAATAGAACACAAAGTTCTTAGATTCATGATCTGAATTTGTCTTTCTTACTTTGTAAAAAGATGCTTGTTGCTTTGATCTGTCAGGGCACTTCATTGCATAGTGGCCATATTGATCATATCTAAAGCATTGCACTTGAGAGATGTCTTTCTTTTTAGAAGATCCCTTTCCATTGGAATTTCTCTTTCTTTAAAAATATCCTTTCTTGTAGGAGTTTTTCTTATTCCTTTTATTAGACAATGTGTTGAGTACATGAATGTCTTCATCTATGTTTTTCTGTTTGTTTTCTTTTGAGGAGAGTCTTGTTTCTTCTTGATGGCAGTCAGATCTTAGCCTGTCAAACTTAGGGAGTTTAGATCTTGCACTTATTCCTTGAACAAATGACTCCCATGAGTTTGGTAGGCCTCCTAGTGCAATTAGAGTTAACTCTTTGCTATCAATCTGATATCCAATTGTGGATAATTGATCCCTTAGTTCAATAATCCTTTGTTTATTTGAGCATTGTTGATTTTCCTTTTTAATGCAAGAGTCCTGTAGGTGTTGTTGATCTCATAGGTACTCTCAAGAGATTTGTACATATGGTATGCAGTTTCATGTTTTTCTAGGATAGGCACTATGTGATCCCTAACTGCATCTACTAGGATTTTCATGGCCTTTTCATTGTTTTCAATCCATTGAGTTTTCTCAGGTTCAGCCTCTGGTTCCTTTTTATTTTCTTTCACAAGTGAGTCTAGTTTATTCTCTCTAAGGATCATCATGATTCTAAATTTCCATGATGTGAATTTGTCTGCTCCTGCAAGACGATCTTCAAATCTGATCACACTTGACATTATGAAGAATGTGAAGTGAATTCGATTTTTTTTAGGAAATACGAATTTTCTAGAGTAATTTGAAATCTAGATTTGATTTGGATTCACACAATGTGGCTCTGATACCATGTAAATGTAATCAAATCTTCTATCAAATTGAGAGACTAAGGGTTCTAAAGAGATTCTAATTGTAAGAATTCTACTAAAATTCTAAGTCAGATTTTTGATTTCCAGATTTTATTTATACTGAATGTGCTGATTGTAGAACATTAATAATTTTTTATGTTTTGCATATCAAGAGTGGAATCACCTTTTGTATGTAAGGAGACCCACCTCCAAGGGATGTGTCTCTTGAGAGGATGTGTCTCCACATGTGGAGACACATCTGCTCAAGGGACGTGTCCCTTTGGGCTCGCGGGTTTCTCTTACAACCGATAATCATTCGGTTAAACAAACTTAGCATATACACCCTCACACATGGCAGATCTATTATATGAATTCTGAATTTTATCCAATGGGAAATTTGAACATCATTTATATAAATTTGATTTTATACATGCTTTATAAAATTCAATTTTTAATTATTTCTAGAAATATTAAACACGAAGAGCAATTGATCTTATATAAATGATGACGATGCTTATAGCAATCATCGTTTATATATGACCTAAGCTACCATTCATCAACAATTGCATTATCTATCTTGGCATAAATTAAACGTAGGGTTTCCTATCATTTGATGCCATTCATGCTTGATTGATGTCTTTCAAATTCCATGACTTGTGCATTAATGAAGTTGTCCACTTCTTCCAATCAATCAACAAACATATTGTTGGAGCAGTTATAATGACTAATTTCATTTTCTGTGCCACAATAAAATCTTCCTAACTAGAAGTTCCACAATTTTCTACCTAGTAGTTGTCAAAACAAATCTTTAAATGTTGGGGCATTGATCATGCCATGATCCGTCAGTTAACATTTAAATTCCTTGAGTTACTTCAACCAATCATCAATTGTCACATGTAACTTAAGGACACTTTTCATATGCCATACCTTTCAGGGGTCGGGGATCGAGGATCGCTAATCCCTCTTATCACTTACTTGCAATGCATTGCAGGACTTAAGAAACAAGACCAAACACCTAATTCTGATGCCTTTATTCACCTATCGGGGTTCGTCCATTGGCCTTACCCTTTACCTTCTACCTTCCTTCATTCCATTGCAAACCAACACTCTAGCCTTTGAACTCTAAAACATTCGTAAAGTTGTCGGATGTCGAGGTTCACCCTTTCATCTTACTACTTACCAACATTTCAGTAAGGCAAAAGCAACCTTTCTGAACTGTGATGCTCGAAACCGTCCTTCGCAAAATTAGAATTTTAAACCCTTTCGGGTGTCGGCCTTCAGGCTATTTGTTTATCGCTTACTTACCTTTTGGTAAGGCATAAGCCAACCTTTTGATGTTCGACGCATGACTCCTTCTTTGAATTAACACATTCGAACTTCCTTTTCCTTTTTGCAATCGACATGAGGTATGGTCGAAGTCCGAAGTCTTAAACCTTTCAGACTTTACAAAAACTTTCTTCACTTCCTTTGAGGCATTTAGTAAGAGGTATGACCGAAGCTCGAAGTCTAAAACCTTTTGGACTTAGCTTAATTTTTTTGCATTTCTTTGAGGCATTCAATATAAGGTATGACCAAATCCTGATGTCTGATGTCTGATCACCTGCAATATATGGTAAGCCTCAAGCTCGAAGTCCAAAGCCTGATCAGACTTGACATAAAAGGGCTAACTCTTTCCTTCTCTAGCAAGCGATATAAGGTATGTTTGAGGCCCGATGCCCAAACTTCTAAAACTTTTCAAGGTTTGCATTAATGATGCCCTTTTTCATCAATCAATAATTTTCCCATATGATATTACTTAGATATCCTTTTGACATCAATGACAATCAAATTGCCAACACATCTCACCATGTATGTCATGACACAACATATTTCTCTATCTTTCTTCTCCTTAGAATGACCTATGCTCCTTTGTGTAGCACACGTCATTCTAAGGGGGGCTATCATATCTAGATTATTATTTTTAAATATGTGTCTTAAAAATCAGTCTTATGATCTTATCGTCTAGCTTGGGGAAACTTGACTAGACGTGTCTCATCTCTTTGTGATAGGTGTTCTCCTCCTTGTGGGATTTTTTTTTATCACTCATCTTTTTGTGATAGGGGATCTCCTCTTTTGTGAGGTTTTTTTTCTATCATCCATCTTTATATTTGCTTTCTGTATGGTCTCTAACATAACACAACTTTCTAGCCATACCTATTAGTGCTATATTTTTATCTAATCAAAATTTATCATGTATATTTTTCTCTTTTTCACCTAACATGTTTGTGGTGAGATTGCAGTTAGCTTTGTAGGATAGAAGACCCATATCATCTTCATGTCCTAGCTCAACTTCTCAATTATATATCAAATTGAAGACCTGCATCCTCTTCATCCTAGGTATATTCTCTTCAACCTCTTTCTCTATACTTTAGCTCACATCTATTAGAATACATATGCTCACTAAAGTGGGGTCCAATTATAATGCCAAAAATTATATCCTATACAATTTCACATTCCATAAATCTCCCTTTTAGATTAATTAAATTCGGTAATGCAATATACCCTTCACCTAACCTTAATTTTGTTATTAACCATTTCATTTTCAGTTGTTCAAGTGAAATTTTATCATAGATGACTGTGCATTGTGCATACGTTTGTGTGTAGTGGGAACATCCCAAAAATATTCTTGACTGTGTAGTTGTTGGGATGCGATACTTCTGTTAGGGTTAGATGACATATATCTAACAAGTTAAATGCATATTTAATTAATAAATAGAGAAATAAAACACACATAGAAAAATAACACAGAGAATTTAACGCGGTTCACCCAATTCGGGCTACATCCACCAAACTGCAACCATCCAATGATTTTATTATCTAGTGAAAAACTTATTACAATCTTTTGAATAATTTCCTTTTTCATACACTGCAACTCCCATCTCGACCCCTTAGAACAAGCTTTTTAGAAGCTTCCAGAAATTAGGGTTTTACAAAGTCGGTTTTCTTCTTTGTCGGTGACCCCAATGAGGATACATGATGAGTGTACAGTATAGCATGATCAATCACCACATACCAACAATCTCCCACTTGGAGACTGATCCTGGATGACACTGCTGCACTTACAACTCCCACTATAAATAAGCACCTTGGACCTTGCTGCTCTGTTATACTTGAATTCAACCTTGAAGGCCAACTGAAGCTGAAGAGGAGCTCAAATTCTCCCTTCTCACCACCTTCATAAACATATCCGCTAGATTGACATCTATATGTATCTTTTCCAGCTTCACCTGTCCATCCTCCAAAACTGACCGAATGAAATGATATCTCAATTATATGTGTTTAGTTTTAGAGTGCAAGACAAAATTATTTGCAAGATGTATAGCACTCTGGCTGTTTGTAAACAAGCAATTTTCTGCCTCTGTTGCAGCAACATACTCTGCCTCTATGGTGGATAAAGCAACCACCTTTTGCAACTAAGAAATCTAACTCACTGCTATCCCACCAATTGTAAATACATAACCTGTGGTACTCTGCCTGGTATCAATATCCCCTACCAAATTGAGTCAACATAGCCTTTTAAATCAGTTTTAGAGCCCCCAAAACATAAACATTTTTTGGATGTGCCTCTCAAATACCTGAGAATCCATTTTACTGCATTCTAATGCTCAACACCGGGATGACTCATATACCTACTAACAACTCCTACAACATGTGTAATATCTGGTCTTGTGCATACCATGGCGTACATTAAACTACCTACATCTGAAGCATATGGTACCTTGGACATTTTTTCTTCCTCCTCTTGTGTCTTTGGACACATATCCTTAGTCAATTTAACATGACTGAGAAAAGGTGTGCTAATAGCTTTTGCATTCTCCATATGAAATCTCTGCAACACCTTTTCAACTTAATCAACTTGAGATAAACACAATTTTCTATTTTTCCTATCTCTTGTAATCTTCATACCAAGGATTTGCTTTGCTTCCCCCAAATCCTTCATAGCAAATGAATTTGCTAACTGCTGTTTCAACTCCTTTATGTGATTCATGTTAGACCCCGCTACAAGCATATCATCAACATATAAGCATAAAATAATGTAGTTATCATCATCTAACCTCTTAAAATAAACACAATGGTCTGAATTACATTGACTATAGCCATGCTCAACCATAAAGCTATCAAATTTAATATACCATTGCCGAGGTGCTTGCTTCAAGCCATATAAACTTTTCTTCAATCTACACACCAGTTTCTTCTTACCTTTGACCTCAAATCCTTGTGGCTGTTCCATATATATTTCCTCTTCCAATTCACCATGGAGAAAGCCTGTTTTAACATCAAGCTATTCTAAATGCAAATCTTCAGCAACCACAATACTTAAAATAGTACGAATAGAAGTCATTTTAACAATCAGAGTAAAAATATCATCAAAATCAATTCTTTTTTCTGTGCAAATCCCTTTACAACTAACTTGGCTTTAAATCTTTTCTTACCTCCACCCCCCTCTTTCACCCTATAAACCCATTTGTTTGGTAAAGCCTTTTTACCTGTAGGAAACTTGCATAATTCCCAAGTCTAATTTTTCAACAAGGAGTCCATTTCTTCTTCCATTCCATGCTCCCACTGAACCTTGGTATCCACCTACATAGCTTCATCATAACATTCTGGTTCACCAATGTCAGTTAATAAAATAGAATACAAAGAGGGAGAAATTTTTTCTGGAGGTCTACTTATCCTTGAAGATCGTCTAACATTCACTGGAGTTTGTGGTAGTTGTTGTTGCTGTTGTTGCGGAGCATGAGGAACCACTGGAACATTGTTGTTTCGTGTATCATCCAACACTACATAATCATTTTCTTTCTTCTCATGCTTCTACAACAGATCTTTGTATAACACTTTCTCATTGAATATGACATCTTTGCTTCTCACAATTTTTTGATTTTCAAAATCCAAAAGCCTATAACCAAATTCATCAATTTCATATCCAACAAATATAAATTTTTTTGATTTTTCATCAAGCTTTGTTCTATTTTCAGAATCTACATGTGCAAATGCTTCACAACCGAATGTCTTGAGAAAAGAATAACTCACCTTCTTACCTGTCCATGCTTCCTCTGGAATACCACAACCCAAAGGATTAGAGGGACCTCTATTGATTAAATAAACAACAGTGTTTACAACCTCTGCCCACATATTTAAAGGTATCCCAACATGCAATCTCACAGTTTGTGCATGCCCCATTATTGTTCTGTTCATGCGCTTAGCCACTCCATTTTCTTGTGGAGTCCTTGGAACTGTTTTCTGCCTATGAATACCATTAGAGGAACAATAATCTTCAAACTCTTTGTTGCAATACTCACCACCATTATCATATTTGAGACATTTTAACTTTTTACCTATCTCATTTTCAACCAAGCTTCTCCATTTCTTAAAGGTTTCAAATACATCAGATTTATGCCTAAGGAAATAAATCCATACCTTCCTTGTTGCATCATCAATAAAAGTGACATAATACTGAGAGCCATCGAGAGAACATACTTGAGATGGTCTCCATACATATGTATGCACAAGCTCCAATTTCTCACCTTTATTTTGCTTCCCATCCTTGAGAAAACTAACTCTCTTTTGTTTTCCATACACACAACTTTCACATAATCCATATTAATGCATTTTAGACCTGGTAAAACATTCTTTGAATGAAGTACTTTCATACCTTTTGTAGTCATATGCCCAAGTCTATTATGCCATAGTGCTGATTCAAAATCCATAGCAACTGTTTGATTTTCTGATTGTTGAACTGCAGGAACTGTTCCTGAACATTGATTTTTATCTGCAATAGCTAAAGTAGAAGGAACAGTATGACTTGTACAAATATATAATGTTCCTACTTTCACACCTTTTGCTACCACTAAGGCACCTTTTGTAACCTTCCAATTTTTATCATTAAATGTAACAACACAACCTTCATCATCTAGTTGCCCTGCTGAAATTAAATTTCTTTTGAACTTTGGAACGCACCTTACCTCATGTAGTAGCCAATGATTCCCATTCTGCAACTTAATCTTGATTCTTCCCTTTCCAACAATTTGATAGGGTTTGTTATCTCCCAAATAAACTAGCCCAAAATCCCCTTGGACATAATCAAGAAAATAACTTCTATGGGGCGTAGCATGAAATGAAGCCCCTGAATCTAACACCCAAGAATCGTCAGCGTTATCAAGAGAAAGAATCAAAGCATCCTCATCAGATTTATTACTTACCACAATTTCCTCTTTACTTCCTTCCTTTTTGTCTCCTTCTTTATTTTTCCAAGACCAACAATCTTTCTTTAAATGAACCGACTTACCACAGTACCAACAATCCTTCCTTTCTCTAGATTGGGACCTTTTTTCCTTTGATTTTCCTTGTGACTTCCCATGACCTCCAAAATTGTTTCCTCTCTCCTTTGTTCTACCCCTGCTTTCTGCATTCAAAACACTACCTGATGTGGATATTCCACCTAAGCTTTTCCTACGAATTTCCTCGCTCAAAATAACACCAACAACATCATCAAACTTCAATGTATTCGAACCAGAAACATAATTACTAACAACCATTACCAAGCTATTCCACCTTTCAGGAAAAGAACATAGATTCAAAAGAGCCCTAACTTTTTCATCAAAGTTTACATTTACAAAAGTTAATTGACTGGTAACCATATTAAACTCATTTAAATGATTAGCAACTGATCCACTTTCTAACATTTTCATATTAAATAAACACTTCATAAGAAATACCTTATTAGAAGTGGAAGGCTTTTCATATAACTTTTCTAGGGTTTCCATGAAATCTTGAGTTCTCTTTGTTACTGTAATATTGAATTCCACCAATTGTGTAAGGCATAAACGAATGGATCCCAGTGCCTTTCTGTCCAGAAGATTCTAATCCTCATCACTCATTGTTTATGGTTTCTTGGCTGTTCCTTCCAATGGCCTCCATAAATCCTTCTGATAGAGATAATCCTCCATTTTCATCTTCCACAACTGATAGTTCTTCCCATTGAATTTATCTACCTTCAATTTACCTTTGTTTGCCATTGCTCCCACTTAATTGTGAGACTCCCACTCAACCGTGAGACCTTCCTGCATATGATAGATGAAAACAACCCTGCTCTGATACCACTTGTTAGGGTTAGAAGATAGATATCTAACAAGTTAAATGCATATTTAATTAATAAATAGAGAAACAAAACACACACAAAAAAATAATGCAGAGAATTTAACGCGGTTCACCCAATCCAGGCTACATCCACCAAATTGTAACCATCCAATGATTTTATTATCTAGCGCAAAACTTATTACAATCTTGCGAATAATCACCTTTTTCATATATTGCAACTCCCATCTTGACCCCTTATAACAAGCTTTTTAGAAGCTTCCAGAAATTAGGGTTTTACAAAGTCGATTTTTTTCTTTGTCAGTGACAGCGAAAAAAAATAGGATTTTTTCCTCGGGGGCTGCCGCCTCCGAACCCCCACTTTTCGGAGGTTGCCACCCCCGAACCTCCACCTGGGGATTGGCCCAGCCTCGGAACCTCGCGACCTCGGTGAGGATACATGATGAGTGTACAATATAGCATGATCAGTCACCACATACCAACAACTTCCCACTTGCCTATGGTGTAATGCCTCTACGTCTTGCAAGCGCACCAAAAACATCCCTTTGCATCCCTATATCCCTTTCAAACCTCCCATTTTTTCATCTCTTCAATCAATCTCAGCCTATATTTCTCATTCTCACATTCTTCTCCATCCTCAAGCACTCTAATCACTCTCACTCTCTCATTCTCTCAAATTCTTTCACTTTGGCTCTCTACACCAACACTTTGGTATTCTTGGCACATATAAGATGTTGCATGCTCTTCCTTTCGACATTACTCTCTTGCTAAAGGGAGGGTAACTATATTCTCCTTATATTGCATTATATATTTATATTGATAGCATATTATTATTCTAGCATGTCTATTTTCTTCATATCATCTACTATCTTTTATCTCTATCTATCTGGATGTCCGTGGAGGTGGGAACACCTACGCGGGGTTTGACTAAGACAAGCCCCTAAAATAGCCCCAACCATTTTCTCATTTTCATGTGTGTAGGTTTTGAAGTTGTAACTTTGTGAGAGGCTTCATTCGTGGACCTCTTATGAGTGTCTCCTTTCTTCTTTTCCATTATGTCATTTTCTTTTATTTCATGTAGTTTATGAGATTTTTTGTTGTTTTGTCTATCTCTGTTATTCTATCATTTTAGCACACTAGATTGAGAATTTTAGTCACCAAATAGTCAGTAGATTATGTAGACACTAAAAAATGTCTTAGTCTATGAGCGTCATTTTTCCATTGTATTTTAATTATTGTCTTTGATCACATTCCTCTATTAATTAAATAACTTATTTTTTTAATTAATTCATTTCTTGATCTTCATTCTCCTCAGATCAATCAAATAAATTAAGTATTTATTTAATTGTGCCGTTAACACTCTTTCCCTATATAATTAAATAAATTATCATTTATTTAATTATTTGCACTTCATTATTTGTCTATAGTTAAATAATTAATCTTTATTATTTATCTATTCATTAATCTTTTCGTCTTTCTATGGTTAAATAATTATTAAAACTATTTGACTCCCTCTTACCACTTTTCCTCTATTCAATAGTTAATCCGACTCAATTATTTAATCCCTTTTTCTATTTGCCTCTATATTTGCATAATCATTTTAAATTAAATATCCATTTCCCTCTCTCCATAAATAAATAATCTAAAGTGATTATTTGTTCCTCTATATCTTTTGAAAAATTAAATAATATGGTCAAAGATGCTTTCCATGAATTAAATAATTTTATTTATTTCCTCCACTACCTTCCCCCCACTTTATCTTTTTGAATCTAATCCATTGATTGCCTCTGGTCTCCAAAGAATCTTGGCCATCCATTCATAGCCATCCCTAGCCCACTACTTTGTGGTGAATGAATCCTCCACCGTTGATCTTGGCATCTTTCTAGAAGATCGATTTCATCTGTCCATTTAAAAATATTTTCTATAAAAGAAGGTCTTCTCCTCCATTTTGGATTTACAACCACATTCTCCAACATTCATGCTACCATATCACTATCACTTGTAGGTATTCAAATACTTAGAAATTGAGGGCAAGCTTACAAAAGCATATTTGAGGAGAAGCAAGGGAGATAACCAACCATGATAGAGGAGTTTTCTTTTATTCCTTCGTTCTTGTTTACTCTCTTTGATCATTTGTACTCTCTTGTTTAGATTTTAGATTTGGGCTTAGATCTTAGGTAGAGTGGTTGCTACTTGGTCTTAGCTATTTTTCATTTCGAATTTCCCTATCTTACATTGGTGAACCTGATGTGAACCTTACGAAATTTGCAGAGAAACCCGTGTCTTTGTTTTTTTTTTTTTTTGGTGTTGTAGGTTCATGAGCCGCATTTGTGAAGAACAACGATACAACTAAAGGCAGAATGATGAAAATTTGAAAAATTCCACAACTAAAGGGTCTTGAGCTGCAATCGAAAAAAGTCAGAGAAACGCAATTGATAAAACATGAGCTGCATTCACTGTACGACAGTCTGCTATCAACAATTCTTGAGTCACATTTGTGAGCCGCAACTGTTAAGGTATAACTTTTTTGGCTTTGAGTTTTCCTTTAGTTTTTATTTTTGGGTTTGCTTTAGGTTAGGGTTTTTGGTTAACTAATATCTTATTTTCAACATGTGGCTCTCATCAAGGAGATCTAACTTGTGGTTTTGCAAGGTTTTTGCTTGTTTTTGTTGAAAGTAGAAAGCATTTTTGGTTTTAACACACTTCATGAGAATCTAAAATGAACAATCTACATTATTACATTCATGGGGATCTAAAATGAAGAACAATCTACATTTTTACATTCACGGGGCTCTAAAATGAACAACAAACTGCATCTATACAATCATGAGGTTTAAAATGAACAAAAAGTTGTATCCTTCACTCATTTGGTTTTAAAATGAACAACTTTTCTTATCACACTCATTGGGTATAAAATGAACCACAACTTGCATTTGAGTATTTTCATAGGTAGGCACATTTCAATTTGGGCTAATTAATGAATGATTGTCTACTGTGTTTGGTGCACTTGCACACTTTTTGTAAGTAGATCCCATAAGGTGTAGTGAGAGTATCCTCTCCCCTTGTGATTTGTATAATCTTGGGTGAAGAGAAATCAAATCTTATTTATTTTTTTCAGCTGGGCCTTCCTAAGAGACACATCTGTACATAGAACTTGAAGGCAACCCAAGCCGATTTTTCCCCCAAACTGGTATATAAAAGTCTTAGGCAAAAGCCAAGGGCAAACTACCATTAGCTTTCGTTGTACAATTTCATTCCAAAAGTGAAAGCTACCCACATTGCTTACATGTGGTATTTTTAGTACCACTAGTAGGATTGGTTAAGGCCTTAAGTGGCTTGTTGGATGCTTGTGTAGTGGCAAGTCCTCGAGTTGTGACTAGACACCATTTTAGTAGCCACCCTTATTGATTGACTTATCTTTGAATCACTCTCAGTGCAAGGGTGTAGCACCACACCCTAAAAGTTACTCACCATATGGCTCCCTTGAGTTGAGATGGGAATCCTCGGCATAGTATAAGTTACTTGTTTTTAATTGTAACTTTCCAGGGAGAGGGTGATTTGGGTTATCCTTCTATTCTAGGAGACCCCTATCTGTCCACTCTCTTAAAGACAAAGTGTTATGGTGAACGTACCTTTGCCGAAGGAGATTCCAAGTTGTGGTCCTAAGCATCACACCATTGGATATTGAACTTAGGGATAGGCAGTGCTTGATTGTTTTCGATATGTGTTTATATCATTAGAAATTGGGGTGAATAGCCTTTGAAAATACACATGCACATTTCAAAATTTTCATAGTCAATAACCAAACCAATCTATTTTCAAAGTATTTTCAGTGTTTTCATAATATTCTCAGTCACCTTTCACAATTTTTTTGAAATGAAAACCATTTAAAACCATCAAATTTCAAATCAACTCTCTATTAATCGCATTTGATGAAAATAGACCCACAATTGCAAACTGAGTCACATTTGTTCACCAGAAAACTGCATTTGATATTCTGCACCATGTTTGACAAACACAAACTTGCATATGCTACAATTCACTGCATCCATTAACCAGAAACCTACATTTTCTAGAACCGCATTTGCATAATAGTAAACCACAATTTCTTGATTATTAGAATTTTAGAGAATACTTGTCCAATCTTGATCCTAATCATCTTGTCAAAAATCTTATCATCTGAACCTTAGATTTGAAAAGTTTGATTAGTCTATTTGTATCATTTTCATTTAGGATTTGCATTGTTCATCCTTGCCTACGATAGATAATATTAAGTTTGGCTTAGGTTGCACATACCTTTGAGCTTTCAGACATAGGAAGCTTATCAAGCCTTTGGAAAATTCATGGTTACTTATTCAGATTGTCATTGAACTTTATCATCAACTTATCAATCACCATTATCATCTTTGTCATTGTCCAAAATTGGGTCTCAAACTTGTGTCTTAGTTTAGACTCAGACTATGAAAATCTCTCAATATTGGTCCTCATAAAGGTCAATGACAATTTGATTGGTAATCTTGGATCAACATAGCTTGGTTAGCATCCTTTTTCTTAGATCTTAAGGTCCATATCATTAGTATCATTTGACATACCTTAGTCTCACTTAGCTTCATTCTCATACCATATCCTTTGGCCATAAGGTCCTTATCATTATTACATCCCAAACCTTAGTCTTAGCTGCATTATCATTTTCATCCTCATATCCTTAAAATCCAAAAAAGGTCAAAAACATAGCTTAATCTCATATCCCATTTTACATTTAGCATCCTTGCATTATCATATTCACCTTGCAAGTCTTACATGGTTGAAACAAGATCATGAGTAAAAAGAAAGGACATGGATTCCTCAAATGACCTCTTTTCTAGTCCTCCTCATGGCACAAACCTTGGATCAAATTCAAATCAATCCTCACCATCACAAAGAGAGACACCAGTACAAAGAGAATCACTTAATACATTTGATAACCTTGGCTTAAAAAAATTAAACAAATTCCTAACTCCAAAAGATATTGAAAGATCCTCCCAAGATCCAAGAATTATACGCATTGTAGATGAGCTTGTTAGTGCTGATCCAAAAATATTATTTTATGCACTAGCTAAAAAAGGTTCCATACTTCCTCAAGGCTATGATGTTTCTAAACTTGTAGAGGGAGTTACAAAAGGACTAAACCAAGGTTTCACCCAAAACGCATTCTCATTAGGACTAAACCCCTCAAACCCTATGAGTATGCCATTCACAAATCCTCTATTCCAAAATGGTTCAGGGGCACCATGTCAAGTCATGTAAATAAGGTCTTATGTTTGGATTTTGGTGTGTTTTAAGTCTAATTTCATGCAAAAAGGGTCATAATATACCATTTGAGATGTAACTTGAGTCATTTGGGTTGGTTTAGAGTTCATTTTGCAAAGATGTTAATTTTTTCAAAAGTTGTCATATTGCAATGTTGCAAAAATGCAAAAAGTGCAAAATGGGAAGTTCAAGAGTCAAGTTGGTTTTGTTCGGTGGAAAGATAGCTGAAACTGAATGGTCATGTTGTGCAATGTTTTTTAAAAACCTTGGAGAATGTTGGGAGAGAGGTTGGCTATTGTAAAATTGAATTTTGAATATTGAAATCATTGTTTTTCCTACGTTTCATAAAGAAATCTGCTACTCCAAGTAACTGTATGACTCCGTATGTTAGACCTTGATCTATAATGGATTGAATTTTATGGTGGAGTGAACTAAGAACATTTTTTATTTTATTTCATCAAGGTAGAATCATTTTAAAAGCCTTTTTTCTGTAACTAGTTAGGGAAACCCTATTTTGAGGGTTTAAAGTAGAAAAATGGAAATCTAGGCCATTCCACCCGGTGAAATTTGTAATAACTTGGTGGAATGGAATAATTAGGGGTAGGATGATGTTATATGTGGTTTTCAAGAGTAGGGAAGGTGGTTTTATGGAATTTTATTGCTGCCGTAGTTGAATTTGCATGAGTTTTGGCTTGAAATTGATGGCTACAAGTTGGAGTTTTCTTAAAATGTAATGATAAAGGTTGGGAGTTGTTTTGAGAAGCATGTGTAGACCATATAGGGTGTGTTTGATGCATTGGTAAAGTGTGATAGGGCTTGGAACCTTTAGTTTCAATAAACCCTCCTTGTTTCAAGCATGGAATGGCCTAAACAAGGGTTTTGAGATTTGTTGAATTTGTGATTTTTCCCATTAATAAAAATTGTGGATTTAGGCCTTTTGTTACCTATTGAGAGTATTGGAATAGAGTTTGGAGGTTTGGGTGAAGGATTTTATAGAGTTGCTTTGGAAAAGTTGCCTAATTGGCTTAAGGGGTAGTGTAGCAACAATTATTTGAGGGTATTTTTCTGAAACAATCTTATCTCCTTTTGGGATATGTTAAGGTAGAGCATAATGGGTGTTTGAAATGGTAATTGGTTTGTGGGTATTCAATTTATTTTGAAAGATATGGCCAAGAAACACTGTATGGGATGCTACAAGGGAATAAGAGTGAATTGGTGAGTTGAACACCAAGTTGGAATTTTGTGGTTGAAAGATTGTTTGAATATGATCCAATTGTGATTGTTTGAAGTTTTTCTCCCTGCTCTGCATCAATTGGTATCAAAGCATAGGTGTTAGATATTTTGGAGGGGAAAAGTTGAAGTTTGAGAAAGGAAAAGTGGTGGATTGAAGGACAAGATTCCTCCTAAAGGATGTGGAGCCCTCGGTAGAGAAATACGATTGTTAAAGGAATCACAAGAAGCACTGTTAGCCAAATTTGCAGCATGGGAGACAAAGCAAAGAAGAGGAAAGGCCACTAAAGAGGAAAGTGACCAAGAGGAAGAGGAAGAGGGTGAGGATGGAAACCCTCCAAGTGGAAGAGTCCAAGGTGATGATTTGGACCCTGATGAGAGAAGGATGGTGAAAATTCTCAAGGTTGTTAGAGGAGATGCTTCTGGTGAGAAAATAGATGTGCTAATGTACAATGAAAAGTTGGATGCTGAAGTTTTATTGGATTGGATAGATGCACTAGATAGTTACTTTGAGTACAAGGAGGTTGCTGAAGAACATAAGGTAAAGTTTGCTAAAACCAAGTTGAAAGGACTTGCTCTTACAAGGTGGAATTATGTACAAGAGGAAAGAGTGAAGAAGGGAAAACAAAAAAATCAGTTCGTGGGATAAGATGGTGTCAAAGATCAAGAGCCAATTTTTGCTAGGTGATCATGCAATACAAACTTTCAATAGGTTGCAAAGTTTAAAGCAGAAGGATAAGAATGTCATGGCATACACTGAAGAATTTCACAAGTTGATCATTAGGGATGGTCATGTTGAAGATGAAAATGAAAAGACAGCAAGGGATATGTGTGGGTTGAGATTTCAAATTCACGATGAATTAAGTTTGGCTATGCCTAGGATAGTTGAAGAATGTTTTCAATTGGTTGCTAGGGTAGAAGAGCAACTAAAAAGAAGGCAAGAAAGAAAAGGAAGAGGTAGAGGAAGCACTAGTAGAGGAAGAGGTTCAAGGCAATCCTATGAAGACCAAGAAGATGCAAACAAAAGTAAGGACCAAGTTACTGATCAAAGAGGTGGCTTTAGAGGTTTTAGAGGAAGATTTGGACAAGGCAGAGGTTCAAGCTCATTTTCAGGGAGATGTTACCATTGCAATCAGTTTAGGCATCAAGCATGGAAGTGTCAAGAGAAATAAGGTTCTACTTCAACCAGTGGTGATAAGAGAGTTTAGTTGGTGCAAGAGGATGATTGTAAAAGTGTAAATTCTCCTAATCAGCTTGTTGCTCCAAAAGTTGGAGAATCCTTGATGGTGAGAAGAAAACTCCTCAAAGCATCAAAAGAGAAATAATCAACACAAAGGAGAACACTTTTCAAGACCACCTGCAAAAGCAAAGGAAAGGTATGTAAGTTTGTAATAGACTTTGGAAGTACTGATAATATGGTGTCTAATGAAATGGTTGATAAATTGAAATTGGAAAAGGTACCTCATGAAACACCTTATAAAGTGTCTTGGCTGAATGAGAATCAATCTGTTTTAGTGAGTGAACAAGCTTGGGTTGAGTTTAATTATGGTGGATATAAGGAAAAAATACTTTGTGATGTATTGCCTATGGATTGTTGCCATATATTACTAAGAATACCATGACAGTTTGATAGGCATGCAATTTATGATGGTAGACATAATACTTATGCTATTGAAAAGAATGGAAACAGTTTCACTTTAACTCCATTGGTAGAGGATTGTAAAGGACAAGGTAAGGCAAAAAAGGTGATAATGTTGGGTAAGAAAGAGTTCGTGAAAATAGAGGAAGAAAAGAAGATGGAGGTTGCAGCCATTTCAAGGCTTGAAGGTATCAAGACAAAAAGTTTGAAGGATGCTTCAATGTTGAAGGGAAAAGGTGATGGTTTGGTGTCAAAACCTGATAAAGAGAAGGTCAAGAATGAATTGATTGGGGAAATGCAAGAAAGGAATGATAACATCATGATAGGGACAATGCTTTGTTCTTTGATTTCAAAGGAGGCTAGTGGACAGTTAAGTTTGGTCAATACAAAGGTTTGTAGACATGATAAAACAAAGGTCTTAGGGGCAAAGAATTTGGTGGAAGAAATGAAAGGAAAAGGTGAAGTGAGTAAAGGTGAATGACAAGAACATGTAGGTGATTTCAAGTGTGCAACAAGACTAAAGCAAAGAGCAGTTCAAGAAAAAGTTGGTAAAGGTATGTTTGCAGGTGTCCAAGTAAGTTCTACATCAGTTCCAGATGAGGGGAAGGCCAGGAAACATACAACAAGTCAACTTGTGAAGATGGAGCAATATATAGGTGGCAACAAGTTCAATAGTGCAAAGCATGACAGTAATCTTGAATATCCGATCCAGTGGATAGGAGTACCAGATGAGAAGGATTTTTGGAGATCAAAGAGATGGTGTGAACAAGTTGCAATACAGTCCTCAAGGGACTTGAGTTCTTTTCAGTCCGGGTGTATGGTAAAGGGGCACCATGTCAAGTCATGTAAATAGGGTCTTATGTTTGGATTTTGGTGTGTTTTTAGTCTAATTTCATGCAAATAAGGTCATAATAGACCATTTGAGATGTAACTTGATTCATTTGGGTTGGTTTAGAGTTTATTTTACAAAAGATGTTAATATTTTCAAAAGTTGTCGTATTGTAATATTGTAAAAATGCAAAAAGTGCAAAATGGGAAGTTCAAGAGTCAAGCTGGTTTTGTTCGGTGGAAAGAAAGTTGAAAATGAATGGTCATGTTGTGCAATGTTTATTAAAAACCTTGATGAATTTTTGGAGAGAGGTTGGCCATTGTAAAATTGAATTTTGAATATTGAAATAACTATTTTTCCTGCGTTTCATAAAGAAATTTGCTGCTCCAAGTAACTGTACGAATCCGTACTATTAGACCTTGATCCTTAATGGATTGAATTTTATGGTGGAGTGAACTAGGAACAATTTGGATTTGATTTGATTTGATTTCATCAAGGAAGAAGCATTTTAGAAGCCTTTTTCTATAATTGGTTAGGGAAACCTTGTTTTAAGGGTTTGAAGTAGAAAAATGGAAATCTAGGCCATTCCACCTGGTGAAATTTGTAATAACTTGGTGGAATGGAATAATTAGGGGTAGGTTGATGTTATATGTGGTTTTTAAGAGTAGGGAAGGTAGTTTGATGGAATTTTATTTTTTCCCTAGTTGAATTTGCACGAGTTTTGGCTTGAAATTGATGGCTACAAGTTGGAGTTTTCTTAAAATGTAATGATAAAGGTTGGGAGTTGTTTTGAAAAGCATGTAAAGTCTATATAGGGTGTGTTTTATGAAGTGGTAAATTGAAATAGGGCTTGGAACCTTTAGTTTCAATAAACCCTCCTTGTTTCAAGCATGAAATGGCCTAAACAAGGGTTTTGAGATTTATTGAATTTGTGATTGTTCTTATTGACAAATATTGTGGATTAAGGCATTTTGTAACTTGTTGAGTGTATTGGAATAGAGTTTGGAGGTTTGGGTGAAGGATTTTATAGAGTTGCTTTGGAAAAGTGGCCTAATTGGCTTAAGGGGCAGCGTAGCAACAATTATTTGAGGGTATTGTTCTGAAACAATCTTATCTCCTTTTGGGATATGTTAAAGTAGAGCATAATGGGTGTTTGAAATGATAATTGGTTTGTGGGTCTTCAATGTGTTTTGTGAAAGATATGACCAGGAAACATTGTATGGGATGCTACAAGGGAATATGAGTGAATTGGTGAGTTGAACACCAAGTTGGAATTTTGTGGTTGAAAGATTGTTTGAATCTGATCCAATTGTGATTGTTTGAAGTTTTCCCCCCTGCTCTGCATCACAAAACACAAATAAAGGTTCCACACGTAAAAATCAACCCAATAAATCAAGGAGAATTCATATTATTCCACGTAGAGTGCCAAATCAATTTCAAAATGCCAATCAAGGTCCTACACCTTTACTTCAAAACATAAACCAAGGTCTATCATTTTAAAATGCAAATCAAGGACCTAACCCATTATTTCAAAGTGAAAATCAAGGGCCTACACCTCAATTTCAAAACACAAATCAAGGTCCCACACCATCACTTCAAAACACAAATCAAGGTCCAACAATTGAATTTCAAAATGCCAATCATGGTCCAACACCACAATTTGAAAATGCCACACTAAACACAAACATGAAATTTGGGACAATTCAAAATACCAATCTCATTCCAAACCAAATCAACACCAATGCAACAGTCACACACCAATATCAACAAGGTCCCATGCAACAAAATGTCACGTCAAAGCTAAAATTTGACACTAATGCCATCATGCAAAATCAACAAAACAAAACACCATCTCTCGCAGACACCTTCATGCAACAAATATAGGCAATACAACAATAAATAAAAAACATGCAATTAGGGACAACTAAGAAGACATATTCTATTGAGGAATTGTGTCCTTATCCATTTGAAAGAAATCTATAAATTCCACCTTTTCACCCTCATTTCACTCCATCAATTCTTACCAAATACAAAGGGAAAGGGGATCCAATGGAACATATATGAGAGTTTAACATGAAATGTATGGATATTTCATATGACCCTACTTATTTGATGAGACTATTTCCATGAAGTCTTACAAGAAAGGCTCTAGATTGGTTTGCACACCTTCCTCCAAGAATTCAGATATGGGGCAACTTGGTTGATAGATTAATTAATCACTTTTCCTTTAATATATAAAGTGACATGACCCTCACAAAACTATGCACAACTAAACAAGATGAGGGAGAGTCACTCACATCATTCTACCAACGATGTCGAAGTATGGCTAGCAAGTACCCTTGCCACATACTTGAGAAATAGTTAGTCCCCATGTTTGTGGAAAACCTTAAAGTAGAATTAATGAATCAACTCCAAATATAATGTTGCACTACTTTTTAGGATATCATTAAAAAATGTGTCTTTATTCAGAAGGCTCTCATGGAAAAAGGACTAGTCAAAGTTTCCAAAGAAACCCCAAAAGCTAATAATGACAAAGGAAAATTTTTGTCTTGAAACCAAAATGTCACTAATGATGGAGTTGTTGATGCAAAAGTGGTAAACAAAGGTCACTCTACCATTTACCTTAAAGGTCCTTCCACATCAAACTCATCAAAAACCCAAACACAAAGTCAAGATCAAACATTGAATGTAGTCCAAAATAATGAACAACGTAGAGGACCTCCATGCACTAAGAGAACATACACTCCCTTGGGTGAACCTATTGAATAAATTCTAAAGAAAAATTTACAATCCAATGTCATTCGGCTTCCAGACTCCAAGAACTATGAACCCACATTGGTGGAATGAAAATGAATACTGTGAATATCACCATGGAAAAGGACACAAAACATCATCCTGATGGACACTCAAAAGTATCATTCAGGACCTTATTGAACAAGGATACATTTTAGTGGATAGCACACAACCTAAAATCATTGCTGATCATACCATATTCAAAACTCCCTTGCAAGACCATGGACAAGGGAAGGCCTTCAGTTCAAATACAATAATGCTAATTATACCAATGTTTCACATGACTACAGTACCATCATTAATCACATTTGAGATTTTGATAGTCATGTTGCCACCATTACCATTAATAATAAAAGTTCAGAATGTGTCGTTACCACTCATAGATCCAAGGTAACCCTTCAAGGGGCTGCCTCTAATCCACAACCTAAAAGTCAATACAATCTCCTTGATCATCTAGGAAAGACGCCCGCATAGATATCTATTCTTGAGCTGCTTCGTATTTCCCTAGAGAATAGGGTCATTCTAGAAAAATCCTTGCAAGATAAATCCATCCCATCTGACCTAAATGTCAACCAATTTTAGGCCATGATAGGATCTATAGCTACAACACACCATGCCGCCTTTTCTGAACAAGATCTTTACATAGAAAATCCAAATCACAATGATCCACTACACCTTGAAGTTTTCATTAATAAACATAAAATTAGACGAGTCTTGGTAGATGATGAAGCAAGTCTAAATATATGCATCCTAAAATTGGTGAAAGCATTGGGATACTCTGAAGCTTGCATAGATCGATCTAAGACAATTGTTATCAAGGCTTATGATGATGTTGAGCATTCATCTGAAGGATTAATTACTCTACTTGTAAGGGTTGGCCCTGTTGTTCAGAATATAATGTTCAATGTCTTGGATCTAGACCTACCCTATAATCTCCTCCTTCATTGCCCATGGATTCATGCCATGAGAGCTATACCTTCCACCTATCACCAATGCCTTAAATTTCCACATGATGTCATTGAGATTACTATCCCAGGTGATCTAAATCCTTTCTAGTACTACGCCAACTTAAGAGGAACCACATAATATCAAGTTCCTATTAATCGAGAGGCTTCATCTTCCACTTCATCTCACTACATCAATCCGTCTAACCTTGTAAAATAATCCACTCCATTCACCACACCTTCCAAAACCAAGGTTCAAATCCAAGACAAAGGCTGCAAAGAATACCACATGCAAAGCTTATTTTATGTTGGAAAGTTGCCTAAATCAAACAAAGAATTATGGAAAACCCTAATTTATTCTAAAGGAACCTACAAATATCATCCATAACCCTCCTACCACCTTCACTAAATGGGGAGAATTAAGAAAAGAACCTATCGGCGAGGACATTTCCACATGGGTTTACAAAGATGAACAAGACATTGAGCTTAAGCAATTACCAGTTGAACGGTATCCAAAAGGGCTTGAGCTCATGAAGAAAAAGGGATATGATGGGAATAGTGGCCTTAGCCTAAACACAAATGAACTGTTAGAACCTATATTTCCTCCTCTCCTACCAAAACATAGAGGGTTAGGGTTTATACCAATAAAAGTGAGTGTCCTTGGCATTGGGTTGCCTTCGAGTGAGACCATTAACACTTCAAAATGAAATTGAGACATCTGAGGACTATTATACTAAATCCAATTCCAATCAATGGGAATGGGGTTTAGATAAATCATTTAGTGACTCTGACCTTGAAAAAAAATTTAGAGAACCCAATGAGCCTAACTTTTTGGAAAAGTTCAATCAAATGTTTAAAATTGGTCCTGCATAGAACTTGTCAAATAACAATCAATTAATTCCTTTGAAAAGGAAAGCTTGGATAGCAACCTTTCAGGAACCAGTTGACTCTACCTCCATCTTTACCATCTTTTCCTACACATTGACCCTTGAAAGTACCGATGATGGCTTACCCCTTGTTTACCCACAACTCATAGATTGGGACCAACAAGGACCACCGAGTTTAGATACATTCAAAAACGATGAAGCAACTGCTAAGTTCATGGGACTTCGTGAAGGGATACCAAGTGGGGATCATAAAGTTGGATTCATCATTGAGCTTGAAAATGCAACATATTTTGGAGAGGTTGCTCCTCCCTCTAGTCTCAAAAATGAGAAAAATGATAAAAATAATAAAAATAGGTCTTTAGGTGAAAAACGAAAGGTTCCTTTAGACCATGAAAAAGTAAAAATAAAGGATGTATTCGAAGGTGAAAACCTCTTTAAGGCGCCTAAGGATGGAGGGATGGAAAGTCTCCCTATTGACCAAGAGAGATCACCATTGCTAATAGAAGATTTAGAAGAAGTCAATCTTGGGACCAAGCACAATCCTAGAATCTTTCAATTTGCAGCATCTTTGACCATAGAAGAAAAACTAGAGTTCACTACATTCTTTTCATAAAGAGAAGTTAATTTCGCATGGTCATATATTGATATTCCTAGATTGGACCCTGAACTGGTTCTACATCATTTACCACTTCTTCCAAATGATAAACCAGTCAAATATAAATAAAGAAAAATGTATCCATAGATCACACTCTTGGTAAATGTTGAGTTAAAGAAACTTCTAGATATTGGTTTTATTCGTCCCATAGATTATATAAAATGGATTTCCAACCTTGTTTCTATCACTAAACCAACTGCTGGTATCAAAATATGCACATATTTTAGAGATTTAAACAAGGCTTTTCCTAAGGATGATTTTCCATTGCCTAACATTGATATCATAGTAGATCTCACTGTAGGATATGAGATGTTATCAATTATGGATTGATTTTCAAGATATAATCATATTAGAATTACTGCTAAAGATCAACACAACACAACCTTCACATGTGCTTGGGGTACCTTTTATTGGAATGTAATGCCTTTTGGACTCAAGAATGCTGGAGCAACATATTAGAGGGCTATGACAACCATTTTTCACAACTATATGCATGTGCTTATGGAAGACTATGTTGATGACTTATTGACAAAATATTTGACAAGAGGTGGTCATCTTAGAGTGTTAGATAGGATTTTTAGAAAACTAGAGGACTTTAAGCTCAGATTGAATCCGAATAAGTGTGTGTTTGGGGTCCAATCAGGAAAATTATTGGGATACATAGTTTCTCATAGAGGAATTGAGGTTGATCCTACAAAATTAAAAGAAATCATAAATATGCCACTACCAACAAACATTAGTCAGTTGAGAACTCTACAAGGAAGATTGTAGTCAATCTGAAGATTCATTACCTAGCTAGCAGACAAGATTCATCCATTTGAACATTTGTTACACAAAGGAGTTCCCTTCATATGGAACGAACATTATCAAGAAGAATTCCAGAAAATAAAAGATTATCTATTGTCTCCTCCAATTATCATACCTCTTATTGACGGAAGAAACTTTATCCTATACATATCAACCAGTATATCAACACTAGGGGCATTGCTAGCACAAAATAATAATAATGGAAAAGAGAAAGCTATATACGACATCAGTCAAAATTTGGTAGGATATGAGCTTAACTACAGTTCCATTGAAAGAGAATGCCTTGCAGTCATTTTCATCACACAGAAGCTGAGACATTACATGTTGAACCACATAAGAAAATTGATAGCTAAGATTGATCCTCTGAAGTATCTGTTGAGCAAAGCAACTTTGACATGCCGATTAGCAAAGTGGTTTATGATCCTAAGTGAGTATGACATATATTATGTTGATTGTAAAGCAATAAAAGGACAAGTAATAGCTAATCAACTCGCAGATGCACCAATGATAGCAAACCAACCTCTTGTGTCCGACTTTCCTAATGAATCTATCTTTATAATATAAACTACCACAACATGGAAATTATACTTTGATGTATCCTACACAAATCATGGTTTAATGGCTAGAATTATTTTTATCACACCTCAAGGGGATTCCATTCCTAAGTCATATAGAATAGCATTCCCGTGCACGAACAATATGGCTGAGTACAGAGCATTTTTTGATAGGACTATGCATGGAAATCAAATGGAAAATCAAGGATCTTCAAGTCTATGGTGACTCCCAGTTGGTTATTCGTCAAGTGAATGATGATTATGATACAAAGGATGAGAAGCTTACCCCTTACAAGTGCATGGTGGATAGCTTTAAATTATACTTCAATGACATTTCTTTTGAGAAAATTCTAAGAATTCAAAACAAGGTAGTTGATGCAATGACAACCATTGGATCTCTCTTGGATATTCCTACAAATGCTTCATAGTATGAGTTCTTGGTGGAACAACTATTGATCCTCGTGTTTGAGGTCCCCAAATCCAAACTCATGTGTGAACTTGTTGGTCTCAAATCTCTTTGGTACACATAATTCTATAATTACTTGCATGACTAGATTATCCCTCTTGACTTATCCACAAACCAACAAAAAACCTTTATTCAACAAGCCTCCAAATACGTCATCATCGGTTATACCCTTTACTATCGTAACCTAGATAATACCCTCCTCAAATGTATTGACTCAAATGAAGCACAAGTGGCCTTACAAGTGGTACAAAATGGTATATGTGGAGCTCACTTTGGTGGTCCTACCCTAGCTAAGAATCTCATGCGAATGAGATATTATTGGCCTACAATGGAATGTGATGCTTATTACTTTGTGAAGAAATGCCACCAATGTCAAATACATGGAGATCTTGTACTTGCACCTTCTCAAGAGTTGCATCCACTTACATCCCCTTGGACCTTCTCTCAGTGGAGACTTGACCTCATGGGAAAGATTCAACCTACTTCTACCAATGGACATAAGTTTATCCTTGTTGCTACTAAATAATTTACCAAATGGATTGAAGCCATTCTGATGACCTATATTACTGGAAAGAAAATCTCTAAGTTCATCCTTAACTACATCATATGCCGATATGGTGTTCCTCAGTCCATCATTACAAATAATGGCCGAACCTTTAGGAATCAAGATGTTTGTGAGCTATGCAAAAAGTTTCATATCCAACACCATTTTGCCACTCCCTATTATCCCCAAGGTAATGGTCAAGCTGAGGAATCTAATAAGATAATACTCAAAATCTTAAAGAAGACCATTAATCATACTGGTCATGACTGGCATGCCCAACTCAATCTTGCACTATGGGCCTACGACACTAGCATCTATACAACCATGGGAGCCACTCCATATTCCCTTATCTTTGGATTTGAAGCTATTCTTCCCATTGAGGTTGAGTTACCCTCCTTGAGGGTATCCATGCAATATTTTATTGATGAAGAGGAGTACCCTATAGCCAGTTTGCATGAGTTTGAGTTATTGGACGAGAAAAGACAAAATTTCTTAACACATTTATAGGAATATCAAAACTGTCTTCAACACAACTATAATAAGAAATTTTTACCTAGATACTTTGACATTGGTGACTTGGTTCTGAAAGAAAATCCTAATAATCAAGTGGATCAAGAAAATCCCAAAAAGTTTGAACCCAATTGGTTGGGTCCCTACATCATTACAACATAATATGGATCTAGGGCTTATCAGCTGTCTACTCCTAAAGGTGAATTGTAGCCTAGAACCATCAATAACATGCATCTCTGTAGATATTACACCTAGCCTTTAGAGTATCCCTTGCAAAAAGTCAAAAATACAAAAAAGTGCAATACAATGCAAAAAAAGAAGAAAATAAAATAAAATAGTAAAGATAAATAATTCGTCCAAAAGTGCAAACCACTTCGGTGTCACTTTGGATAAGTAGCATGGTGAAAAATTAGAAAACATGCACCATATTTAGTCAGTCTATTCTCCTCTGTCTACAATCACTCTATCTAATTTTCCACCTTTCGTCCATTCGTTCACACATATCATCCGCCCATAATAAAGATTTTTCATCCTTCTCATGGCTTGAGAACCTTTGAAATTTAATGTCCTTCACCTTTCACAATCAACCTCTACATCCATCAATCCTCTCGCACATAATAAGTTGTGTTGGTATGTGGCGATTGATCATGCAAATACTAATACACTCGTAACAAGAAATGGGGTTTTTTTTCATTAACATGTCAAGGTTTTTTCCCATTGACACATGAATGTTTTCCTGCTGACATGTTAAGGTTTTTTCCTATTGACACGTCAAGGCTTTCCTGTTAACACGTCAAATGAAAAATGACCTTGTAAAACCCTAATTCTAGAAGGCTCCAAAAGGCTTGCTATAAATGGCTAGGATGTATGTTGTGGTACGGTATTTGCAAGATTGTAATATGTTTTGCATTGGATAATAAAATAACTTGATAGCTGATTTTCTGTGGATGTAGCCCATATTGGGTGAACCATGCTAAATTTTGTGTTGATCTCTTTTGTATTATTCTTCATTGTTATTTCTAGCTTATTTAATTTGCATATAATTGTTAATGTTTATTGCTCCAATCTGCCAAAACCCTAACAAGTTGGTCTTATACCCGACTCGAGGCAATTCCTTGATTTACGACTTTATGGGATCCTACACATGCTATTAGCCTTCGACAAACCATCAAAAATCCAAAAAAGTCATAAAACCTTCAAAAATCCAAAAAAATCATAAAACCTTCAAAAATCCAAAAAAATCATAAAACATAAAAAATTCCAAAAAATAGAGTTAGAGTCAAAGTTAGAGTTAGAGTCTATGTTAGTCTTAGTCCTGTGAAACTAAATTGTTTCCGTACATTGCTACGCAATCAAGGCCATCTTTCGATGAGCCCTCGAGGCATTAGGTCCATCCTTAGGGTCTTGTCAATTCATATCAATTTTGGTTAGGGTTAGTCGAACTACGAGGTCTCTATATGTATAACATAGGCAAGGCTATCAATCGATGAGCCCCTAAGGCCCTAGGTTATTCCCTTAGGGTTTGTTAAGTCTATCTAGGTCTTTTGTCTTCAAGCAATCAAACACCTAAACCAAATCTTGAACCAACAAATCAACTATCCAACTGGTCTTCAATCCACACTATTCAACTGTCTGATCATCAATGCTCGTTAGGTCATTGGTCTTTATCATTTTATCCTATTTGGGATGTGTCCTTCTTGAATCAGGACATTGGTCATTTTTTAACCTTATTATTTGCCTTATATAGGATATGTCTTTCCTAAAACTAGGCATGGTCATTCAATCTTGTTAATTTATCAATTAATCAATCAATTATGTCAATTGGTCATTCCTATTGGTCACTCAATCTGGTCAATCAGTCTTGGTCATTTAATCAATCTTGGTCATTTAATCAATCTTGGTCATTCAATCAATTTGGTCAATCAGTCAATTTGGTCAACCTATTAGTCTTGTCAATCATTCAACCTAATCAATCTTGTCAATTGGTCTTTCCTATTGGTCACTCAATTTGGTCAATAATCTTGGTCATTTAATCAATCTTGGCCATTCAATCAATCTGGTCAATCAATTAATTTGGTCAACCTATCAGTCTCGTCAATCAATCAACCTTATCAATCTCATCATCAAATAAACTCTGGCAACTGATATAAATAGTTGTTGACTTTGTTGGTCTAGATGGTCTTATCTTTTTGATTTTTCTTTGGTCATGTTACTAGCTACCTCGAGGATTTCCAACGAAGGATTTAGAGGGGCGATCATGGATCATGATATATTTTTCTTTGATTGCTGCTTGTGGTTTGTCTTGGAAAAAAGACTAGGGCAATTGGGTCCTTAGTACAAGTCATGTCATTTGACATTGTATTTTGGCTGTCTATCTTTTGCAAGTGGTAACATTGCACACCATGGTCTATTTCATATCATGGTGTTTATTCTCCATTTGCTATAATTTTGATGCCCAATATTGATAAACATGCAAGGTGACATCTATTAAAGAAAGAATGTTCATCACTTGTCATTTCACTAACTCCATTCTAATATCTATCTTCATTGTGCTAACATTCACCTTCTTCATGCAATCATTTTGATAACATCTTGTGACACACAAAAATATCTTGCATAATCATGTTAGAAGCATATAAGCATCATAGGCATTATCATGAACATGTTAGGGAATTCATATTGCATCTAAAAATATAAAAATATAGATAACATCATCATACATACATGCATACATACATCCATATACACATTACATATTAGTTCATGATCACATAATACCATTTTGCACTTACATCAAAATCCATATCATTGCATTTACATAAATCATATACGCATCCATGTCATAACTTTTGCATACATTATTCACGCTGCATCACATCATCTAACATCCGTAGCATAACAAATCATAAATCACATTGTGCATTCATATAAACATCATAATCATATAGAATCATCACACATATAGCAAAGAATATAAAGTGCATCATCCATACATCATAAAGTAGAAAAGCATACATGAGCATAAAACATAAACCATCATCCATAATACATTGGAACATATAGAAGTGCATGATCATATAGAATCATCTCATAAACGCATAACATCATCATATCATCATACCAATATAAAAGCATGCATAATAAATAATGCATCACATAATCGCCACCAAGTCATGCTTCTCGCATATATATACCAAAAAATGATAAGTGTCATAGTACAATATCAAAATGATCCAAAAAATGGAGCTCACTGGCTTAGTCAAAAAATATATATATATATATATATATTCGTGTCTGTGTCTGAAAGCATAAAAAAATGGAACTAGCTAGTTTTCTCTTTGTCTCCTGATGGGGAGGGACTTTTGGATGGTGGCCTATCCTCTTGGGGCTGGCAGGATCCCGATGACCTATGTCCTAACCTTGATGACCTCTTATATCGTGATAGTCGCTGTGACACCCCACCATTGCTTTGTGATCGCCTACTCTGGTATCTGCTCTTAACCTATGAGAAGCTCAAATCTTTGGGCTATGGAGGTACCTCCCTCTCATAACACTCTTTGTAATACTGCTCAACCTAGATGGCCCTTTTAAGCTCCCGTAGGATGTCTACAGTTGACCCACTACCTCTGCTCATAAAGTCTATAGATATTTGTTCGGCCTGCATTGCCCTGATAACAATTGAATCTCTCTTAGCCCATAGCTATTGTATCTCACTCTATGCTTCCTGTAACTGTGCCTGCATCTATGCAATATGATCATCCCCTAGTTGGTCCCCCTCCACATCCATCCTCTCCAAAATGGCGATGTCCTCCAAGCCCTCCTCCATGATGACCCTCTCCCTCTTCTCCTCCATTTGATCTGCCATCTCCTCATCATGGCCAATCTCTCCCACATCAACATCCATGCCGACATCCACTGCCAGTTGCTCACCCTCTGGCTTTCTCTCCTCCTAACGAGGTGCATCGACTTACCCCTCTCCCACTACCACTTCTTCCTGTCTCTCCCTCCTGGCAAGGGGCCTCCACTACTTGCCTGTTGTCGTCTCTCCTTGGTGGACGAGGTGGAAGGGGTGGTATCCCATCCCTACCTCTTCCATTTTAGCCTCTCTTGTCTCATCGACCCCCTCGCCCCTGTCCCCTCCACCTTCTCCTCTGTCATCATCTCTTCCACCTCCCCGGCCTTGTACACCTCTCCCAGCTCCCCTCCTTTGTTTGTCCATTGGTGCTAGGAAGTATGGATCAGTTAGTGGCTTGGTTCTGTGCTGTCCTCACCATGTAGCATAGTTAGTAGTGGTAGTTACATATGTGTCTCCATCTGCCCATCCCTATTGTACCAACTATAACGTGTCTATGTCCTGCTCCACTATGGTCAAAGGAATCATAGGACCCCAAGGCTGAATCTCTTGGCCAGATCGAGCAAACTCTGTTGTGCCAATAGGTACTCCCTGCTACTTCCTGAACTATTGTTGAACCCTCTTTGGTAGATACCTCTCAATGATATGTTGGCTCTATACTATCCTACCAATCAAGTATTGAGTCTGTATGCAATATGGTAGATGATCATCTTCATAAAAAAATGGAGTATAATCCCTGTAAGGTCTCCATGTAAATGAGTCAATCAAGTCGATTACATGCCTGTAATAACCAATTTCACCAACATGTGTCTGTGTGACTATGCCTCCATAGATATAGACATATGGCAACCCCTCTCCAAGATACCTCTACACTAGTGACCTAAATATCGCGATATGCTCCTAGGCTTAAACCATAAGGAGTGTGATCCTATAGCTGATGCTCTAACCTCCCCTATATGCCACATCATGCAGTTGGAAGTATAGCATGGCCAACATGCATGGCCCCCAAACATGGATAGTATCTCGTTTCAACATGCCGACTAACATCTCCTCATAATCGATAGGAAAACCATGCCCTCGCTGATCAGGACATACTACTTTGCTAATAGTGTTGCATAGAACAATGAGGAAGAGAATGTATCTCTTAGCAAGTGTGTCTTAGTGGACCTCGTACTCCTCCACTCCAAGATTTGCCTCATCCTCGTGGTCGAAGTTTGTTGTACAATAGCATTGTATCCTCGATCTAGGTAGTACAACATGTGCTCTCCATGAATAGGCAGTCTTAGGATTTGTCATACATCCTCCAGGGTCATTGTAGCCTCCCCTATTGAAAAATGGTCTCCGAGTGCCACCGCTCGGCCAATGTAGTCAACAGTCCCCTGTTCACCTAAATCACAGGCATGAATGTGACATGGTAAAGTCCCAAGGAAAACAATCACTCCCTCTGATCGTCGTCTAGCTGTCAGTAAAGTCTAAAACTCAAGGGATGACTCTCTCGAGTTAGAATCGAGTCTAGTGGCACTTATGATCACAAGTAAGCACATTGTCTCAATCCCAAAGCTTTCGTAAACCTATTTGATCTAGGCATTAGAGAAATTCTTATCCAAATTTTGGGAAAAAAATTTAACTGACAATTGCATCGTTCGAACTGTCTAGCATATGTGGTCCAAAACATGCAAATGCATTAAAATATAGATATCAATTGTGAGCCTTAAGAAAATGTGGCATTAAACACTGCAATTACATCATAAAATCTCACATGCAAGCAATAACCACACATGCATCACAAAACCCTACAATTGTGTCACATTTTTCAAATGCGGTGTGAAAATTCAGTTGTACCTAACCCTAGTTAGTTGCATCGAACCAAAGCAATTGTGATGAACCAAAATCACTTGTGGCTCATGCGATAACAGATGCAGTCAAACGGGTTAACCACATCCGTTTTCCCCCTTTTGGAGCCCTAAATCTATCAAAAACTAAAAAAATTACAAAGGATTGAGCACTTACCACATTCCCCGATCCCTCTGATTGTTTGTAGGTCCGAACTTTGTACCTGCGATGCACTATGTGTGGAATTGACATGTTTCTAATAGGAGCTCTGCACTAGGGTTTGCACTCAAATCTCTCTATTCACTGAACTCAAATGCACAAATGACTATTTTTGGCAACCCTAGGCCCATTTATACCTTTCTAAAAGTCGGATTTTGCAAACCTTCATAGCCGGCAGTGTAAAATGTTGTAGTCTAAACCATTTTATGATGTCCTTATGATCCCTAATTCATTTCTTTTGCTATGAATGTCATTAAATCAGCTTGTCGAATTTTTTTTCACAATTTTTCAAATTTTTTCAAAATTTCCAAAATTTTTCTAAGGGGGCATGGTCTACCCCCACCTTCTGTGGGGCATGGTCTGAATTTTATTCTTTGACATAATTCTCAAAATCAAATTATGCCAAAGAGGGGCAAAATGTAGATACTAAAAAATGTCCTAGTCTACAAGCGTCATTTTTCCATTTTCCTATCTTCTTCCTTGGATAGATAAATAATTTTAATTATTTAATTAGTCTTTGATCACATTCCTCTAATTGTGTCGCTAACACTCTTTCCCTCTATAATTAAATAAATTATCATTTATTTAACTATTTGCGCTTCATTATTCCTCTATAGTTAAATAATTATTCTTAATTTTTAATCTATTCATTAATCTTTTTATCTTTCTATGGTTAAATAATTATTAAAATTATTTGACTCCCTCTTACCACTTTTCCTCTATTAAATAATTAATCTGACTTAATTATTTAATCCCTTTTTTTATTTGCCTCTATATTATTTAAATGGTTGCATAATCATTTTAAATTAAATATTCATTTCCCTCTCTCCATAAATAAATAATCTAAAATGATTATTTATTCCTCCATATCTTTTACCAAATTAAATAATATGGTCAAATATGCCTTCCATGAATTAAATAATTTTATTTAATTCCTCCACTACCTTCCCTCCATTTTCTCTTTTCGAATCTGGTCCGTTGATTGCCTCTGGTCTCCAAAGAATCTTGACCGTCCATTCATAGCCATCCCTAGCCCACTACTTTATGGTGAATGAATCCTCCACCGTTGATCTTGGCATCTTTCTAGAAGATCAATCTCGTCCGTCCATTCAAAAATGTTTTCTATAAAAGAAGGTCTTCTCCTCCATTTTGGCTTTACAACCACATTCTCCAACATTTATGCTACTATATCACTGTCACTTGCGGGTGTTTGAATAATTTGAAACTGAGGGAAAGCTTACAAAAACAGATTTGAGGAGAAGGAAGGGAGATAACCAACCATGATAGGGGAGTTTTCTTTTATGCCTTAATTCTTGTTTACTCTCTTTGATCATTTGTACTCTCTTATTTAGATTTGAGATTTGGGCTTAGATCTTAGGTTGAAGGGTTGCTACTTGGTCTTAGCTATTTTTCATTTCAAGTTTCCCTATCTTACAAATTGATTGCTATTTATGTTATTAAAATTGATTTTCGTTCTTATGAGGCTACAACGCACCACTGGGATGTTCGTATGCCGTGCTGTCATCCTTGGCTGACAACCTGCTAGTTTGCTCATGATTGTTACTCCTCCGCTCACGTCTCAACTGGCACAGACTTGCTAGTCTTCTTGTGCATGTATTCTTATGGACCTATAGGTCAAATATCTTTCATGCCGGCGTCGTGCCCTCATATTCCTATCTATAGTTAAATTGCCTTCATTGCAAGGCTTGGAATTTAACAACAACTCTAAATTTCAGAACTCTATGTAATTCCTACCTAGTCTTCCTTGACCTGGACGACCCATCCTACTCCTTTCTTGATCGCGCATCCTTGGTTGTCTTCCTCATTCCCACGCTATCCTTCCTACACCATTCCAATCATCACAACCCTGATTTCCACATGAGCTCCCATCCTTATTATCATAGGTTTTGCAAACTAAGGTTGCTGATTTGTGCCCTTCATGTTAAGCTTCATTTCATACATGCCCCCAATGTCAGTCTGCTCAAATTCTATTATGTTTCAAATGCAAACTTAATTACATGGTTGCAACTTTCTTATGCTACCTTTAATGCCTCTTCAACGTTTTTAATTCATCAAACTCACGGTGTGAATAAGAGGGGAAGTTTCTGCACTTTTTATGTTCCCACATGAACCTCCTATTTTCTTCAGTCGTGCCCCCCTCCTCCCATTTTCAGATAAATTCTTTTATCTTTTAAAAGATGGGTGACCATTCATCTTCCACGTAGCCCATTCTCCTCTTAGAATTTTATTATTCCAAGTAATAGCGACTCTTGATCTTTTAATTTCCACACTTTTTCCTTCTAAGCTAACACTCTTCAATTTATATTGAAGACAACAAAAATATAACCTCAAGAAACATTACAATAGAAATTTTATTGCCTCCATTATCATAATGCCAAATTTGAACATTGTTCAATGGGCTACCACACCTTTCACAATTCATTTGTTTTGTGCATCTATTTTAAAATATTATCATAATATTATCATGTATTTACCTTGAATGTCTCTCGAATCTGGCCAAGCGAAGATAGAGAAGAAATTGTGTGTTGCAACTGCGATAAAGTACATTGGAGTTGGAAACCAAGATTTGTCATAACTTTTTCCCAAGAACTCATAAATTCACGGAAACTTACAGAGACGTGTAAATTGGCATTACAAAAAATTTCACCAAACCGTTTCACCTCTAATATCTTGTATTTTGAGATTTTAAAACTTCGCCAAGTTACGGGACGAATTTGGAAAACACTCAATTCTCCATAATCGTTAGCAGTTTGACTTCAAAAAATTTACCAACAAATCCAGGATTTAGTCAAAATTCTACCCATAAGAAGATTTTTCATGAAATATTACCAAATTTCTGAAACAATATTTTTTTTGGTGATGTTGATTGCACATTCGCTCAGATGCTCCTACATCAAGTTGTTTGTTGTGATTTGGGTTTTAGCAATAGCTTCCAGTTTGTAGTTTCTTTTTAGGTTTGGTGCAGTAGTTGTGTATTGATGTTGGCTGTTATTACTAGCAACAAATTAATGCAAATTCCATGTTCAAATCTATATTAGAACATTCAATATCAATTTGAGGTGATTTAATACTTTTTCTCTCATACCCGATTGCTCATTTCTAAATTTTTGGTAGCAAGATTTTTTTTTGATTTCAAGATGATTTTTATGAGGGATATTACAGTGAAGAACAATTCAAATAAATATACCAAAAAATATATCTTCAAATTAGAATTTGTATTTAAATAAGAAATGGACAATTTTTTCTTATATTTTATAGTACTATATGTAGACTATTTATACAAGCATTCTAATTCACGATGACCAATTTATTATAATGAAAAAATTAAATATTTTTATTATATTTACTATTATCCCTTCTTCTCCCTCAACCTCTATCTCTAAAATTGCTACTTCTACCCTAGAAATCATGATCTCTTCCTCAATAGGTGTGACTGGACTCACCTCTATGCTCATTTCTAGGATGAGAGTCATTTCCATATCCATGTTTGTGATAACCTTTAGAAAATTATTGTTTTACCTCTTATATTGGCCTAAGATGTAAATTCTTGCTCTAAACTTTCTTCACTATTTTTCATTCTTTCTTCAATAGTTAATAGAAAACCACATAATTCATCAATGTCCATGGTTGTAGGATCCTTTGGGATTTCAATAGTGAGGACAACATAATCAATTTTGGGGATAAAACTCAGTTTTTTAATAACTTACTAACTATTCATATTTTCGGCTACAATTTTTATCTGATTAACCAAGCCTTCCACTTGTCGAAAAATTATTTATAGGTTCTTTATGAATCTTTTAGATATTTTCAAAACTTTTTCTTAATGTTTGTAGTTTAGTTGTACGAGAACCTTGATATAGATTTACATTTTTAGTCTATGTTTGTTAAATGAATATACACCATCACTAATCTTGGGAAAGATTATTTGACTTATGGCATCTTGAATAAAAAGTAATTCTTCATTATCCATTTGTTTATTCACCTTAAGTTCTCTTTATTTTTATCATTTTGTATTAAACAATCATTTTGTTCTTAATATCTTTTATAAACAATATCCCACAAATCCTTATTCTTAATATCCTTTATAAACAATATCCCAAAAATCCTTATATTTTAGTAATATTTTTATTCTTATACTCCAATAAGTAAAATTATTCCCATAAAAATAAGAATACAAATTTTAAAAGTACCTGCTAGTTTGCTTATGATTGTTACTCCTCTGCTTACGTCTCAACTGGCACAAACTTGCTAGTCTTCATGTGCATGTATTCTTATGTCTGTAGGTCTAATCTCTTTCATGCTGGTGCCATGTCCTCGTATTCCTATCTATGCTTAAATTTCCTTCATTGCAAGGCTTGGAATCTGCCAACAAGTCTAAATTTTAGAATTCTAGATGTAATTCCTTCCTGGTCTTCCTTGACCAATGACCCATCATACTCCTTTCTTGACTATGTGCCCTTGGTTGTCTTTCTCATTCCCACGTTGTCCTTCCTTCACTATTCTAATCATCACAACCCCGATTTCCACACGAGCTCCCATCCTTATTATTGCGGGTTTTGCAAACTAAGGTTGTTGATTTGTGCCCTTCACATTAAGATTCATTTCATATGTGCCCCCAATGTCAGTCTGCTCAAATTCTATTATGTTTTGAATGTAAAGTTAATTACATGGTCACAACTTTCTTGCACTACCTTTAATGTCTCTTCAACATTTTTAATCTATCAAAACCCATGGTGTGAATAAGAGGGGTAGTTTCTACACTTTCTACATTCCCACACGACCCCCCTATTTCCTTCAGTCGTGTCCCCCTCCTCCTCCCAATTTCAGATAAAGTCTTTTATCTTTTTAAAGATGGGAGACCATTCATCTTCCACATAGCTCATTCTCCTCTCAACATTTTATTATTCTGAGATTAAGTGCATCTTGATCTCATATTTCCACACTTTTTCTTTCTAAGTTGACACTCTTCAATTTAGATTGAAGACAACAAAAATATAACCTCAATAAATGTTACGATAGAAATTTTATTCCCTCCATTATGAGGCATTTTAATGCCAAATTTGAAAATTGTTCAATGGGCTGCCACACCTTTCACAGTTTATTTGTTTTGTGCAGATTTTAAAATATTATCATGTATTTACCTTGAATTTCTCTCAAATTTGGCCAAGCAAAGATAAAGAAGAAATTGTGTGTTGCAACCGCGACAAAGAACATTGGAGCTGAAAACCAAGATTTTTTACAAATTTTTCCCAAGAACTCAAAAACTCACGAAAACTTACATAGATGCATAAATTGGCATTACAATTTTTTTTACCAAACTGTTTCACGTCTAATCTCTTGGATTGTGAGATTTTAAAACTTCACCAAGTTACCAATCAAAGTCAAAAAATGCTTAATTCTTTAGAATCGTTAGCAATTTGACTTCAAAACTTTTACCAACAAATCCAAGATTTACTCAAAAAAATTCCCATAAGAAGATTTTTCATGGAATCTTACCAAAATTTTGAAACAATATTTTTTTGGTGATGGTGATTGCACGTTCACCCGGATGCTCTTGCATCAAGTTGCTTGTTGTCATTTGGGTTTCAACAGTAGCTTCCAGTTTGTAGTTTCTTTTTGGGTTTGGTGTAGTAGCTGTGTATTGATGTTGGCTATTATTACTAGTAGCAATTTGATGCAAATTCCATGTTCAAATCTGTATTCGAACATTCAATATCAATTTGGGGTAATTTAATGTGATTCACTTATTTCTAAGTTTTTGGTAGAAATACAAATTTCTAATTTAAAGCTCATTTTTATGAGGAATATTATAATGAAAAACAATTTGAATCAATATACCAAAAAATATACTTCAAATTAGAATTTGTATTTAAATAAGAAATGGACAATTTTTTCTTATTTTTTATAGTATTATATATATATTATTTATGCAAACATTTAAAATATGAGCACTCAATTCACCAGTATAACAAAATCATTCCTTTAATTTCAAACTAATAAATCATGGATGTGAAATTGGATTCTTGTGAAATGATAAGACATGGGTTTTATTTATAAATTTTCAAGAGAATTATATGAATGGGTAAGATTCAATTTAGAATCTCAAATCTAATCCATGATTAGGGGTATTTATGAGGAGTTTTGGCAAGTATGTGAGAGTTGAGAATTATTTTATTTTTTAGTTAAAATAATTATTATTACTCAACTAAAATTGATGATGTAGGAGCATCCGGGTTCATGTGCAATCGGCATCAACCAAAAAAATTTCCGATTTGGTTTTGTTTCTTTGCTTCCGTTTTTCCTTTCTCTTAGACAATTCTATTTGGTTTTGGTGAATGTTGGTGAAAAGATAGAATGACGTTTATCATTGATAAACAAACATCTTATTTTGAATATGTCTTCAAAGCTCCAATCTACAAATGTTATTGTTCTTTTTATTGGTTAATTGTAAAAGATAAGTAATATACTTTATTTTCATATAAATTTGAGTGGGTTGAAGAGCTGCAATTCTAGAAAGTTGAAGGGTCATGAGGAGGTGGGTGTGGAAAGCCAAGATGGCGTTTCACCTTCCACTTTGGAATCTTGAGAAAATCTTTAAATAAAAGCATAACCCAATGAAGGGCGAGGAAAAAAGAAGGCTGAGAGGGTCGTTAAGGTAAAAGATAATATACAGAAGACCCCAGATTTCCATGCAAAGGAGATGCCCATTTGAATTTAACAAGAAATCGACATCCATGGTGGATTGTGAGAAGAATAAGGCGGCTAGGAGGATGAAGATAAAAGGCCAATCTGGGGAGAGGAAAGAAGCCGCGAATGTCTGAAGAAAATGTTGCAAAATAAAATGCTATGAAATCTGCTTAAAGGGACCGTGCAAGCTAGGGAGAACGTACTCGAAAGGTAAGAGATTTTGATGGAGATTATTAGCAAGTCTATATTAGGGACTATAGATTTCTACAAAGAGAAAAGCAGGTTGTGTTAGATGAAACAATGAAGATCGATGGATAGGAGACAACATAGAAAGAATGAATGTTGCATGTGAAATGAAAATTAAGGGTGAAGTGAGGATACAAAGAGGCTATGGAAGAGTTATGCACATGTTTGATACATCCACCTTTGGAATGGCAGAATAAAGGAGAGACCATTTTGAGTTGGTCTGGGATTGAGCTTGCCCAAAACATAGAAGGATGTGTGAAGACAAATGGTAGCAGGACAGCGGTGAGCAAGAGAAGCAGAGTTTGTAGAAAAACAAAGGAAGATTGAAAAGCGGGGCAGAGGAGTGAGGCCAAAAGAGTTGCCAAGTTTTATAATTGTAATTTTTCATGAAATCTTGATTTGAATAAAAGTGCAGATTTTGTTTTCAATTTAGAGTGAAACATTGCAATTGTGCAAATTGATTTGATTTTTGTTGAGAGTGTTGTTTTCTTCTTCATCAAGTGGTATCAGAGCCAATGGTCCTGAGTGTGCAGATAGAGTGTCAAGAGAGAGGTGGTTCGCACCAGGACCTGCAGGGTGGAGAGGGAAGTGAGCAGAGGTTTCAGGGCACAAGCAAATTGTCCAATGTGAGGTAGCTTGTGACAGAACCTGCTGATAGTAGAAGCGTGAGTGAAGTCCAAAAGTACCGTTGCAGATGGAAAGAGTCCTGGTGGTTGAGGGCTAGAAGGCAGGTGATCTCACAATAGTGGTTTACAAATTTTGGCCAAACTGGACATTGAAATTATTATTTTTAACTAAATCTTCACTTTTGGGAACCTATAGCGGCTAAACCATGAGAAATTTGAAGATGATGCAAACTAGAGTCTTGTGAAATTTTGTCTGTAGATTCTAAATGTAGTTTTTTCAAAAAATTTGGAATAAGATTGCACTTCTTTTTCCATCTTCCATGAAAACTGGTTTTTTTAAGAAAACAACATTTTTAAAAAGTGACGCACACTGTAGAACACATAAATTTTTTTCCATTAAGGATAAAATTCTAATTCTTTCGAATTTAGATTTGTAACTCCGATATCTAGTGCTTCAACTTGGTTAGATAGTTTTTTATTGAATATTTTTTGTTTAATCAAGTTTCAAAGTCAAACCAATTAAAATTTAGACATAGCGCTACCATATAATGCATAACTTTTTGTGTATATATCAAAATTCAGTTTTTTTTTTTGTTATCAAGGAATTCAATATCTGGTGCACTCATATTTTCATTTTTTTTGATAATCTACTATTTTTCCACATGTGTAGAACAGATACCTTCATTTTCAATGAAAAACCTATGTTTAATAAAATTAAAAAAACAAATACATAGTAAAACCAAAACATATTAAAATTATATTCGTTGGATAGCTCGTTTTGAGGACTACTTGATTCTAGTTGGGTTTGTGAAGTCTCCGCCATTTTTAGGTTCAAACTGAGCTCCGAAGTGAAAAAAATTAGGTTTTTTTTGTGTTTCAGGGGGAGAATTGGGAATAAGGGGGGTTTGCTAGAATCAGGGTTCACTACCCTTCAATATGCTTTTCCCTTTTTTTTTGGGCCATAAATGTGGGCCCAGTAATTAATGGGTTCACTCAAACCCTTGCTCAGGTGAACCTTTGTTGGGTTTAGTCGAACTTGTAGGTTCATTTGAACCCCTAAAACCAATTTTTTTGCCATGGGGTCATTTTTTTCTCAAATTTCCTTCCTCCATCAAATTGTAAACCACTATTCTGGCTTCACCCAGGCGTAGAGTTGGAAGCATGAGTGAGAAGCTCAAGAGCATCATTGTAGGTGAGTGGAGTCCCAAATGGTTGAGAGCGGAAAGCGCAGAGGAAAGTGTTGTGTGATGGTAGATTACAATAAATGAAGTGGAATCTTCATGAGATTGAGGTACAATTGCAACATGGAGGTTGCAAGGGTAGAGTTGCAAAGAAAGATGAGAAAGAAATGGAATGGTTGTCTTAAGGTAAAGAAAAAAAAAGGGCATAGCCATTAGACAGTGTGTATGAACCTGCATGTTGTGACTTTTAATGTATAGCCAAGAGGTGACCAAAAGAGAAATGTGAGAGGTCCCTTATAGAGTGGAGAGGAAATACTTGGCGAAGGAGGTCGGGCTAATTGGCAAAGGAGATCGGGCTGTCAGTGATAGAGTTCGCTAGAGGTTGTGCACAATCTCGAAGGGTGGTTCTACCACTCAGCTCCACCTTTGTGATCCCATGCTCACAAAATTCTTACCTGACTTGTCTGATGCAAGAGCATTCAAGTCCACACGAAACAAACGTCTTGTTTTGAATGTCTTCAAAGCTCCAATCTAGAATGTTATTGTTTGTTTTATCGGTTAATTGTAAAAGATAAGTAATATACTTTATTTTCATATAAATTTAAGTGGGTTGAAGAGCTGTGATTCCAAGAAGTTGAAGGGTCATGAGGAGTTGTGTATGGAAAGCCAAGATGGTGTTTCACCTTCCACTTTGGAATCTTGAAAAAATATTTAAATCAAAGCATAACCCAATGAAGGGTGCAAAAAAAAGGTGGAGAGGGTCATTAATGTAAAAGATAATATAAAGAAGACCCCAGATTACCGTGCAAAGGAGATGCACATTTGAATTTAACAAGAACTCGACATCCATGGTGGATTATGAGAAGAATAAGGTGGCCAGGAGGATGAAGATAAAAGGCCAATCTGGTGGAGAGGAAAGAAGTCGTGAATGTTTGAAGAAAATGTTGCAAAAGAAAATTCTATGAAATCTACTTAAAGGGACCATGCTAGCTAGGGAGAATGCACTTGAAAGGTCAGAGATTTTGATGGAGATTATTAGCAAGTCTTTGTTAGGGACTATAGATTTCTAGAAAGAGAAAAGTAGGCTGCACCAGATGAAACAATGAAGATCGATGGATAGGAGACAATATAGAAAGAATGAATGTTGCATGTGAAATGAAAATTACGGGTGAAGTGAGGACGCAAAAAGGTTATGGAAGAGTTACACACATGTTTTGTTAGAAATATATGCCTCAATCTCACAGGCTGAAACCTTTGAAAGGGAAAAGTTGGTGTGACATTCATTGTGTCTGGCCGACTAGTAGTTGAAACCTTGTTGAAATGTTCAGGTCACCGAGACCTTGTTGATGTCTTGCCGAAGGAGCCTATCGCTATGAGATTTTGTTCGGAGTGACTTTTCTATCTCTTACCGCTTGTGGAGATCTCTTACCGACTGTTGGTGTTTATTGGATATCAGGGAGACTTGGCCGAAAGGTTTATGTTTTGGTATGAAGTCTTACCAATATGAATGTCTCACCGATAGTTATCTTTTGGAGTCATCGGGGTAACGAAAGGGGTCGCTATGAACTCTTGGTGACATACGTTTGTCTCACCGATGCTGTGGGATGTGTTTGATATGAATCCTAGCGAATGGTGGTCTTGGTGTGAAGTCTTAGCAATGGATGTTTGTCTTAGCGATGAGGTAGTCTATTGTCAGTATGACTCTTGGCGACTGTTTGGTACTCGATATGACTTGAGATTTCGGTAAGAACTCTCAGCGAAAGCGATAAGTCTTGCCGACTGTTGGATGTTTTGGTATAACATAAAGAGCTCGATATGATCTCTCAACGAAGAACGATAGTCTCGCCGATGGGGATTCTATTGTCTATGTGACTTTGGAGCTTCGTTATGATGTTTCACCGATAGTGATAAGTCTTGGCGATAGCGATACAAGTGATGATCATCGGTATGAGGTCTTGGCGACAAGGCGAAGTCTGAGCGATAGCTTTTTGAACTCAGTGTAATATCTTGCCAATAGTGATGACTCTTGGCAATATCGTTAGTCGGGTCTTGTGGCATCGGGGAGACACGGTTAGTGTCTCACCGACATGCCAACACAGGTTGATCTCCTTTGACCGAGTGAAGACTATCCTACGTGACTTGTATTCGACCAATCAGAGAAGCCGAATGGGAACTGCTAGCAGTTGGATTGTTGCGGCCATTACTGAGAGGAAGTTTGACAAACCATGGGCGTGATGGATATACTTAGGAATTGCAGATGTCGATCGGTTCGATAATTGGGTGAACAGCAGATGAATTGTTCGATGTGTATCAGTGTGAATTCTATTATGAGAAGGCTGTAACTTGAATGTTTCCTGTACAAGGTTGATCATAGTGAATGCTGCTGTAAACTGACATCAGAAAGATAAGTCTGATCTATGTATGTAATCTCTATTACTGTAATACAAAGTGACTTCTCTTAGTGTGGTGGGTTTTTCTCCCGTAAGGGTTTTCCCACGTAAATCTGGTGTTCATATGTGTATGTTTAATTCTCTGTTTCTGTTATCTCTTTCAAGTGCATCTTAATTGGACTGTAATTGTAAAATTTAAAAGAGTCTTTGCATTCTTCCCTGAGGTTTTGACGTTAGGAGAGTTGTTTCCACACCTTAGCTTTCCTTACAAGTGGTATCAGAGCTTGGCCAGTTGTGTTATCTTTGTGGGTACGTTGGGTTTTTTGAGTCAATTCTGTTCAGTGGGAGTCTGGTAGAAGTTTGTTAATTCAAATTATAGATTGAGATGGCTAGCACGTCAGGAAAGATTGAAATAGAGAAATTCAATGGCAGCAATTTTGAGATGTGGAAACTAAAAATGGAAGATTTTTTAGTGGATCGTGATCTTTGGATTGCTGTGTCTGGAATGAAACCTACAGGCATGAAGCAAGAGGATTGGGACCTTGCAAATATAAAGTCTAAGGGGCTGATAAGGCTCTATTTGGAAAACTCCGTTCTTCTGAATGTGCATGAAGAGAAGACTGCATCTTCTTTGTGGAAGAGACTAGCATCTATTTATCAGGGGAAGTCCTTGGTGAATAAAGTGTTCCCGAGGAAGAAGCTATACACTTTGAGAATGTAGGAAGGAGGGTTTGTAGCTGATCATTTGAACACTTTCAACATGCTGATTGCATAGTTAACATCTGTTGGTGTGAAGATTGATGAAGAGGATCGCTATATTCTTTTATTGTGTTCTTTTCCAGACTCTTGGGATCACCCGGTGATGGCTATTGGGAGTACAACATCCAATTTCAAGATGGAAGATGTTGTTGCTTCTTTGTTATCAGAAGAGATGAGAAGGAAATCTTCTGAGATGGCGAAGGAGGCTGTTGATGTTAGAGGCCCAGATTGAAAGAAAAAGGCAAGAAGAAGGACAAGAAGTCTAAATCGAAATCAGAGGGGAGATCAAAGTCTCCTGGCAAGAAGTCCAAGGTGAAGTACTGGAATTGTGGGCAACCTGGTCATGTCTGAAAGGACTGTAGAGAGGAGAAGAAGAAGAAGAAGAATTCTTCCGACAATGATTCTTCTTAGAGTGATGCAGAAACCTTCATTGCAACCTTGGCTACGTAGGCATCAGATGATGTCTGGCCGATTGATTCTGGAGCATCCTTCCACATGACATCTCATAGAGGCTGGTTTACGAAGTATGAAGAATACAATGGTAGAAAGGTGTACTTGGCAAGTGATTCATCTTTGGAGATTGTTGGCTGTGGAAGATTCAGAATCTAATTCCTTGATGGAAGAGTGAAGGGAATCAAGGATGTGATGTATATACCAGGTCTGGCTCAAAATCTGCTATTAGCAGTAAGCTGAATGATATTGGAGTGCAAGTCACCTTCTCTGGAAATGGCTGCAAGATGACTAGAGGCTCAATGGTGCTAGCAAGGGGTGCTCGTATTGGTACAAGCTGGATGCACATGCTATTCAATGTAACAGTGTCTCTGTAAAGTCATAGAAAGCTACTCATGGAGGTAAAGAGGGAAATGTTCCTAATTGTGTAAACTCTATGGAAGTTAAACTTCCAATAGAAAAGACTATGCTTTGGAATCATAGGCTAGGCCACATTGGAGAGAAAGGTTTAAAAACCTTGAAGAATAAAAACTTGGTTGATGGGCTTGATGATTGTAACCTTGAATTTGAATTCTGTGAACACTGTATATATGGAAAACAACACCATATTTCTTTTTATTCCAGTCCTCATAAATCTTTTGATTTGCTAGATTATATTCATTCTGATGTATTTGGTCTAGTGAATGTTCCTTCTTTGTCTAAGTCAAGGTACTAGGTATTGTTTATTGATGATTATTCATGAAGAGCATTTGTCTATTTTTTGACGTGTAAATCAGAAGTGTTCAGTTGGTTTAAGGAATTTAAGAACCTTGTAGAAAATCAGACTGGAAGAAAAATAAAATGTTTTAGGATTGATAATGGCGGTGAATTTTGTTCTGATGATTTCGAGAGGTACTGTGAAGACCATGGGATTAAGAGACATAAGACTACACCTTATACTCCATAGCAAAATGGAGTTGCAGAAAGGTTCAATAGGATAGTGATGGAAAGAGCACAAAGTATGCTGAGTAGTGTTGGCTTGGAGGAGAAATTCTGGGCTGAGGCTGTTGCTATTGCATGTTACTTGATAAATCGTTCTCCAAACTCTGATCTTGTTGAGAAAACACCTTTGGAAGTGTGGTCTGGTAAGAAGCCCTCTCTGAGATACATTCATGTTTTTGGTTGTGAGGCATATGCATATGTGCCGAATGAGAAAAGATGTAAGTTGGAGAACAAGGCTGTCAAATGTATTTTTATTGGCTATAGTGTTGGAATAAAAGGATACAAGCTTTGGAATCCTGATACATAGAAGGTTCTATACAATAGAAGTGTTATCTTTCGTGAGTTGAAGCCTTCTACCTTGGATATGTAGTCAGAGAAAAAGTCTTAAAACAAGAAGGATGTAGTTGGAATTCCTCCAAAATTAGAGAAAGAGGAATTGAAAATTCAAAATGTACCTAAAACTGAGGAGAGATCAAGCAATTATGAAAGTTCAGAAGAAGAACAACAACCTCAGCCTCAACAAGTGAGGAGGTCAACTTGTGAAAGAAAGCAACTTGATAGGTATGGGTTCTCTTTGATAGATTCTACTTGTGCCTATGCTTTTATTTCTAGCATTGATGAGCCTAGGACTGTAAAAGAGGCATTTAGAATGTCTGATTCAAACTCTTGGTTGGAAGCCATGAATGAAGAAATGGCATCATTAGAAAAGAATGATACCTGGAGTTTGGTTCCCTTTCCTAAGGCAGAAAAGTTGTGGGCTACAAATGGGTATTTAAGAAGAAAATAGGTCTGGATGGCAGTGTGGAAAAGTACAAGGCTAGGTTGGTTGCGAAGGGTTATTCCCAGGTAGAGGGAATTGATTATGGGAAAATATTTTCTCCTGTAGCTAAGCTGACATCCATTAGATTTCTTTTGTCACTTGCAGCAGCGTATGACTTAGAGATCAAATAGATGGATGTGAAGACAACATTTCTTCATGGTGATCTTGAAGAAGAAATCTATATGTCCTAGCCTGAGCACTTTGTGGAGAAAGGTAAAGAAAAACTGGTTTGCAAGTTGAAAAAGTCTCTGTATGGGTTAAAGTAGTCTCCTAGGATGTGGTACTAGAAGTTTGATACTTTTGTATTGTCCTTGGGATTTGTTAGATCAAAATCTGATCATTGTGTGTATTATAAAGCTGAAAGTGATCGAGTGCTTATTATTGCTCTCTATGTCGATGATATGTTGTTCATAGGCAATAGTAAGTTGATGATTTCTGATCTTAAGTCTCAGTTGTCTGCTAAGTTCAAAATGAAAGATCTTGGTGTAGTAAGGTATATTCTGGGGATGGAAATAACCAAGGACAGGAAGGATAGAAAACTTTGGCTCAGTCAAAGTAAGTATATTAAGACTGTTCTAGAGAGATTTTGTATGAATGATTGCAAGTAGCTAGTTGTTCCAGTCTTGCAGGGAACAAAGCTATCTGTTGAAGACTGTCCAAAATCTCCTACTGAGATGGAGGACATGACTAGTGTACCTTATGCTAGTGCGGTTGGAAGTCTTATATATGCAATGGTCTGTACAAGGCCAAAAATTTCCCAAGCAGTGGGAGTACTTAGTCGGTTTATGGCTAATCCTGGAAGGACACATTGAGATGCTATGAAAAGAGTATTCAGTTATTTGAAGGGAACTTCATAATATGCTTTGTGTTACCATGAGAACTTGGTTGAATCACATAGGACTCTCAGTATTCGAGGCTATGTGGATTCTGATTGGGCAGGGGACATTGACAGCAGGAGATCCACCAGTGGATATATTTTCATGATGAATGGTGGTGCAGTGAGTTGGATGAGTAAGCGACAGGATGTAGTGGCTTTGTCCACTATAAAGGTTGAATACATGGTAGCTACACATGCTTGTAAAGAAGTAGTTTGGTTAAAACGTTTGTGTTCTAATATTGGTTTTGATGCAAGGCAAATAACTATTTTCTGTGACAGTCATAGTGCAATTTGTCTAGCAAAGAATCCTACTTTCCATGATAGGACGAAACATATAGATGTACAGTACCATTTTGTACGAGATATGGATGGAAAGGTCATTTTGGAAAAAGTTGATACTATGGAGAATGTTGTAGATGCATTGATGAAGCTAGTGAGCACAAACAAGTTCAGGTGTGTGCCAATTCGATGGGCCTTAGAGCCCATGAATGTCAGTAGTTTTGTTGTGCTCTGGAGGTGCCTGTGTGATCTTCGTCAAGTGGGAGATTGTTAGAAATATATGTCTCAATCTCACAGACTGAAACCTCTGAAAGAGAAAAGTCAGTGTGACATTCATTGTGTCTGGCCGACTAGTAGTTGAAACCTTGTTGAAATGTTCAGGTCGCCAAGACCTTGTTGATGTCTTGCCGAAGGAGCCTATCACTATGACATTTCGTTCAGAGTGACTTTTCTATCTCTCACTGCCCATGGAGATCTCTTACCGACTGTTGGTGTTTATTGGATATCGGGGAGACTTGGCCGAAAGGTTTATGTTTCAGTATGAAGTCTTACCAATATGAATGTCTCACCGATAATTATCTTTTGGAGTTATTAGGGTAACAAAAGGGGTCGCTATGAACTCTTGGCGACATACGTTTGTCTCACTGATGCTGTGGGATGTGTTCGATATGATTCTTGGTGAATGGTGGTCTCAGGGTAACATAGAGGTCTCAGTGTGAAGTCTTAGCAATGGACGTTTGTCTTAGCGATGAGGTAGTCTATTGTCGGTATAACTCCTGGTGACTATTTGGTACTCGATATGACTTGAGATTTCGGTAAGAACTCTCAGCGAAAGCAATAAGTCTTGCCGACTGTTAGATGTTTCGGTATAACATAAAGAGCTCGGTATGATCTCTCAGTGAAGAATGATAGTCTCGCCGATGGGGATTCTATTGTCTATGTGACTTTGGAGCTTCAGTATGATGTTTCACCGATAGTGATAAGTCTTGGTGATAGTGATACAAGTGATGATCATCGGTATGGGGTCTTGGCGACAAGGCAAAGTCTGAGCGATAGCTTTTTGAACTCAGTGTAATCTCTTGCCGATAGTGATGAATCTTGGCGATATTGTTAGTCGGATCTTGTGGCATCAGGGAGACACGGTTAATGTCTCACCGACATGCCAACACAAGTTGATCGCCTTTGACCGAGTGAATACTATCCTACATGACTTGTATTCGACCAATCAGAGAAGCCGAATGGGAACCGCTAGCAGTTGGATTGTTGCGGCCATTACTGAGAGGAAGTTCGACAGACCATGGGCATGATGGATATACTTAGGAATTGAAAATGTTGATCGGTTCGATAATTGGGTGAACAGTAGATGAATTGTTCGATGTGTATCAGTGTGAATTCTATTATGAGAAGGCTGTAACTTGAATGTTTCCTGTACAAGGTTGATCATAGTGAATGCTGCTGTAAACTGACATCAGAAAGATAAGTTTGATCTCTGTATGTAATCTCTATTACTGTAATACAAAGCGACTTCTCTTGGTGTGGTGGGTTTTTCTCCCATAAGGGTTTTCCCACATAAATCTGGTGTTCATATGTGTATGTTTAATTCTTTATTTCTGTTATCTCTTTCAAGTGCATCTTAATTGGACTGTAATTGTAAAATTTAAAAGAGTCTCTACATTTTTCCTTGAGGTTTTGACATTAGGAGAGTTGTTTCCGCACCTTAGCTTTCCTTACATGTTTGATACATCCACCTTTGGAATGACAGAATAAAGGAGAGACCATGTTGAGTTGGTATGGGATTGAGCTTGCTTGAATCATAGAAGGATGTGTGAAGACAAATGGTAGAAGGACAATGGTGAGCAAGAGAAGCAGAGTTTGCAGAAAAATTGAGGAAGATTGAAAAGTTGGGCAGAGGAGTGAGGCCAAAAGAGTTGCCAGTTTTATAATTGTAATTTTTCATGAAATCCCGATTTGAATAAAAGTGTTGATTTTGTTTTCAATTTGGAGTGAAATATTGCAATTGTGCAAATTGATTCGATTTTTGTATTTAATCATTTACTGAGTTGTGTAATCTGAGTTTTTGTTGAAAGTGTTGTTTTCTTCTTCATCAATTGATTAGGGAGATACTAGATCTATTTGATGAGTTGATTTCTTGCATGGAGGAGTTAATTGAGTGCATGAGAGAATCAAGGGGAGTTGACTATTTGTATGTAATATTTAATTGATTGCATGAATGAGTGAAGTGTATTTTATTGATGAGCAGGATTGGGAGTAAGTATGAGTGAATTGATTAGACCTGGTAGTCAACAAGATGAGATAGAATTTAATGAGTTAATAATTGATTCTTGAATTATTGGTGCACATGAGGTGGAAATATTAATATAAATTAATTTATTAATGGATAATATGTAAATAAATGTGAATAAATAATTGGATAAATATGTTGATAAATAAATAGACAATTGATGGATAATAATTTATTAAAGTAATGAATAATGGTAGCCTAAATTAAATAATTATGACTTATTTAATTAAATTATTAGTTGTTAGGAGTCCTAGGTGATAAGGTAATAACATGTGTGTCCTAGGTGATAAATAGATGATCAGGTGATAAGCGCACTTGATTAGCTATGACAAAATGATGAAGGTGAAACTAACATATTTAGGTGTCTACATGTTGCCCCTCTTTGAGACAATGTTTAAAGTAGAATTGTTTCAAGGAAAAGAAAAGAAACTATGAATAAATAGATAAGTCATAAAGAAATAAATGATATAATATGAAGAAAGTGATGATATACTCCAATCATGTGGAGAAAATGATGAAAGATTAAATGATGAGATGATGATACCCCCTTGAGAGGGAAGTCAAGAAAAAAGTGGCATGAGTGAGCTATCAAAAGAAGAATGATGAGATGAAAAATGATGAAAGAATATGAAGAGATGGATACTAGAAAAACTAAAAAATAGAAAGTGAATAGTTGAAATGATGACAATGGATGATGAGATATGGAGAAATGGTTATTTGGAATTCTATATGGTGTTGGTAGATGGAGAGAAACCTTATTCTGATATAGCAATGGATTTTATGCACTAGGGTATAAAAGACCAAGGTGACAATGTATCTACTACATGGATTGACACTCAATCAAACAATAAACAATAGGATTCCCCAACACTCTCAAGGAATTTGGCACACTTGATGGGTACATTATGAGACAACCATAAAATATGGTGAGAATTTCCCATCACATATCAAGGTGATTGACCTTGGTGGGTCCTATAATAGAGCATCCAACAAACACAACAAAAAACTAATAGATCATGCCTCAATGTATACCAATCAAAGCACACCAAGATATATAATGATCATACTGACCATAGCTAGAAATAATATGGATAAAAAAAAATACTATATGACTTGAAATTCACATTATCAAATATATATTTATAAAGCTATTCCTTTTGAATCACTCAATGACTAACAAATACTTGTCAATATCTAAAAACTACCCAAACCACAAACAATTAAACTAAATCAATAATATAAAATAACTAAAAATTACACTTTGAATCATATATCTAACGGTCCTCAACCATAAAAAAGTTCATCAAAATTGTATCTAGCGGCCTAATACATTCCCTTAAAACTAAGGGCAGCAAAAGAGCTACTTTGAGGCAGTTTTGGGTGAAACATTAAAGTTATAGTTATCATTTAATAGTATGACTCGTCGTTATTGTTTGTTCAATGTGTGGAATTCCATCGTATTTTATGGCTTCTTTAAAGAATTTAACTATTTAAAGCCTTTATCCTAAAATTCAGAAACACCAATTTAAGACCTTTTACTGTTTGTTCAATTTGTGTAACACTGACCATTTGTATTCTTTTTAATTTTAACTTCGATAAAAAGCAATTTTATGTGATTTAACCATTGGATCCCTTTGTTTAAAAATTTAAATTCACCATTGCAAGCTTTCTTGACTGTTTATTAAAGAATGGTCTTTAATTAGGTTGGAAGTCAGTCTATCACAATCAGAGAATCAGTCAACTCCAGCAATAATGCCTCAATCCATTCTATGGGATATCAAGCATAGTGGATCTATGAAAATGTTTGTTATACAGATGGGTATAAACAGCATAATGAAATGGGTATTAACTTATGGTCTAACATGTTGTACAAAGCAGTCATGACATGAAACAATATAGATAAAACAGTTTTAGAAGAGTAGATCATGCAATATTTCAAGGACTATGCAGTTTGACCTATAGACATGGTCAAGTCCAGTTGGATATGACCATAGTCATCATCACTATTAACTCTAGAAGTTAGGCACTGTGTATGTTGTTTCCTGGAAACATTATAAGTACAGTGTTTCCTGCTACCACTGCTCTCTTGCCAAATGTGAGAGGGTGATGAAAAGGTGTGAGATGGAGATGTTTTGGGCTTCTTGGGATTTAAAGAAAGTGAGAGGGAGAGGGCAATGTCCATTTCCTCAGCCTTCCTTTTTTCATACATGCTGTTCTCTCTCCTACTCATAACCTCAACTAGACCTATTGCAGGGTCAGCTCCATGACATTCTTCTTCTCTCCCTGATCTGCAATTCAAATGAAGGCAATAACCAAAGTCCAATTAGTTTTATTCAATCTACTGCAAAATAGACAATCTCACAACTGGTCTATTTAATACCAGCAATATCAGCATTAGGTACAATATCTCAATAACCTATAGCACTACTTCTACTACCAGTCCTTTGAACATTGGCTATAGACCTTAGCACCACCACCACTACAACTACTAGATGGAGTTTTGGGTAGGGAGGAAACAGACTGTTGAGGTTTACAAATATTTTCCACTCTTTTTCTAAGCCAAACTAATCCACAACTTGTTGAGTCCAGATCTTACCTGTTTGGTAAAAGGCTTGATGTAGTGGAATGGGTGGGTGAAGAATAAAACTTGCCCGGAAAACAAGAGGGACTGTATCTGTCATTCCTTGATCTCTTTGTTTCACCTTCTGCATGACAGAAAAGGGATTCAATAATGCATTTTTAATGGAATATTATAACCATAAAACTAAAAAAACACACACAGACGGATAAAATTTCCCCGTAACACATCTAACACTGCAATTGGGTACGCAGATAGCAAGGCCAGCAATAACATATATGCTCAGAGAAAACACTTCAATGCCCTAAATCTCCAGTGTATTGGGAAAAAACAAACTAAGTGCTTTACATACCATGACTGTTTTCATCAATTTTCGTACTTCGATACATCTGCACCAAGAAAGCAGAAGTAAGTATACACTCGTAGAAACAAGTTTTGTGTCCTTAGAACAGTGTTAGACGACATTATTTTCATAAGTTTATGGTTTGTTACTTTCCCAGTTCATAATTCAAAGGGGAAGGTATGAAAAGGAGAAAGAGAAGGTTGACAGATGCAAGCAAAAACTAAGAATGATCCATATTGTAAAACTTGAGTCTTGTTGCAGAAGGGCCGAAGAAGAAAGAGAAGCCTAAATCCTTCTAAGAGTAACCCAAATCATAAAACTTCAGTAGAATTAGAGAAAGCTGAAAGAATAAAAAAGAGAAGGTTGGCAAAGGCAAAGACAAAGACAGCACAGAAGAAGTTACAGTGAAATTGATTCTGTTTATAGACTTTTTGGTAGTTCTAAACGACATCAAAATTCTGTCATCAGAGGCACTGATGTACTATTTCAAGTCATACCTGCAGATGACTTTTCACATGGGATATGGTGAGCCCTTTCACATCCATCAGCTGAAGAACAAGCTTGGGTGTAGCCTCTGCAGAACCCAACAAACAGATAACACAAAAGTTCAATTTGGCATCAGTCATTTTATCTTTGGAGACTCAAAACATTGAACAATGAAAACCAGTCTTTCTTATTCAGAGATTTTCAGATAACTCTTACAGATCTACTATAGTTTAAGTGCTAACAAACCAACCCAAAACTACAAATCTAAAATGACAAAAAAAATGAAGCATACAGGTTTATAGAATTAGGTAATGAAGCAATTCAAAGACAGACTCACTTTCCTGACCACCCAGTGTGTCCACTGCATTGAGAAAGCAGTGATGGAGCTCAGATGTCCATCTGAGCCGAGGAACATTTGAGCGAACATATTGCCTTACTGCACCGCTCCTTCCACTTGATTCCATTTCTTGTACCTTCTCACCTTGATTTTCTCTAATGACCCACTAAGCTAAGGCAAGTATTCTTTTATATATATATATGTTGTAGATGAATTAAAAAACACCATAAGAACAGAACTTACAAAGCAAGGAGCCTGATTTTGAGGCAAACGTGGTAAGCAACTCATTCATCTAGTTGATAGGCAGATGCCATCCTTAAATGTTGACACACTTTAGTGGGCAATTTTCACCTCCCAAGTTTAGCATTGCCATTAAATTACGTCTGGCAGGAAGTTTCACTTGCATTGAGTTTAGCAAATTCTGTCTCTGTAAATGGGTCATCTAGAACTTCCTCCCCTCACATTTGACTCTGGTGTAATTCATGAAAATGATGAGGCCATGATAACCATTATTAACTCTTTCCGAGGAAGAAAAACAAATATAGTAAAAAAAGGAGAGTCAAAAGAGAGAATTCTTTTTTGGGGTTTAAAATAAAGGAGAGCTCATAGTTCTATGGAGAAAAAAAATTGCAGCCAACTCAATCATTCTAATTCCAATATGCTCTGTAATTAGTGTATACTCCACCTTAAAATTTGGGTTCGTTGACCCAATTGAAACCACTTTCCAACAATACAATCCCCATGGATAGATTCTTGTAATGAATAGAATAGAATGTTGTGTGGGTTTATTTTTTTCCTATCAAATTACACTCCTTTGTACCGTTGGGCATTTGGAGATACGCCCTTCAAATCAAAGCACATAAGATCAAGGCATGTGAGTAGTTGAAGGGTGGGTATTCTTGCATTATATGTAAATAACGAGGAAGGAGAAGGAGATAACGAGGAACAGGATGATATTCTGAACTAAGATAATATTGAAACTACAAAACAAATTGGGTATAGGGATAGGGAAGGTGACCATGCTCTTGACTAAGAGTATGAAGTTTATAATTAAGATAATATTAAACTTAAAACAAAATGTAGGTTTAGGGATAGGGATTATGTTTATTGGAGTATATTGTTGTGTTTAACCTTTTCATTATTATTATTTTTCAAGTATATAGCATAGTTATTTGGATAAATTATGCTTCTACAATATAGATAAGATGAGATTGGGATATCGTACAACTTAAGAGATGTGTGTGAGTGAACAATGAAGATTATGTTTATACTGAATATAAATATGGGTATGGAGATGGAATGTGTAAGGGGAAGTGGTCTTGGTCACTATTTTTATATTAAAATCATACATAGTATATAGAGAAAAAAATAAAACTGATTAAATATTGTAAATGGAAACAACTTAATTAAGAGGTTTAGTGAATATAGTTTAAAATATGAGATAGGCTTGACCTTGAGAAAATAACATTAATCAAGTAGTGAGAAGATAAAAAATTAATTCTTTGATAATGAGAGTGTCACAATTGTCCCCATCTTGAATGACATTCCTTGATAATGTGTTGTGAATGCTCTTAATATACTATAGTTTGACTTGATTGATTTGTTCTTGCACTTTCAAAGTAGCACCTATGTTTGACATTTACCGTTCATTCACATTGGTTTGATCTAATCTTTAATTGACATAAGATCAATCATATTCAATCTTTTACAGTTATTGTTAGATCTTAAACATTCATCACACTAGCTTAACATTGACAATGAGTGAGCCTTGAAGAATCCTTAACAAATTTGAATTCTAAAATATTTGAACAAATCGGGCAAAGTAGTACAACTAATAAAATGAAAAAATAATGCATTTATTTTATAATTAATTGTAATGATAGTGTTAGAAGTATGAAAAATTATAACCACTTGTTTGCAAGAGAGCTTATGACCAAACTTTACAACTTGGTGTCATTGTGAAGAACTTGCCAAATATGCTTAGCAATTTTGTAGTCTTGGAAGGTATGTTTTAAATAGATTCATAATTATGATAGGCTGGGTTGGAAAAATGAGAAACATTGAGAAAGTTGATACATTAGATCCCATAGAAAGATTGTAATGTAGTTATTTTCTAGTAGTCATTTGGGATGTGGCATCGATCTTGAATTTCACAAGGTTCATGCTTAGGGAATTGCCACTTGATATGCTTGAGCTTATATTTATATTTGAATCGAGTCTTGAATGTAATGGAAGGCCAAAGATGAGATGTTGTGATATATGCACTTGAGTAGAAAGTGATCTAACCAGAACCATTGGTCCAACCCCGATCCTTAAAAGGTTAATGGGAATATAATTGACATTTTAGTGAATATATTATAACCAATTAGTTGTATGCTTTTAATAATTAAATTCTATTGAATGTTTCCAATTTGGAAATGGATTTAAGAAGGGTCCATTTCTTTCAATTGAAGGTTAGAGAGATATCAAAGATTTTCAAATTTATAGATTCCTTTCTTGAAAGGGTTCTTTTTTTGTTTGGGGTAGAGGTCCATTTAGAGGTTTGATTTTAATTTGAAAAATACTATTCCATCACATAGAGGAGGTAAGGAATCTTCATCCTTTTATAGGAATTAATCTATTCTCTTATAAAATCAGTAGTATTTTTGTTAGAATTTCCACATACTATTGATAGGGAAAGACACAAACAACTTAAAGTACTTGGATAATATTAGTTTTTCAATCTTCCCAATGTTCCAAAAAATATGAGTTGTAGCTATAGAGATCCAGTGGTACACACAAATTGAATGTTCCATTTTGAGATATTTACATGCATTAAAGGATGTGTAACACCTAAGAAACATTTATCCTTGGGCTTGATACATTGAATCCATGAAATGATTTTCATACATTTTCTTCAATTTCATTTGGCCTAAAGGAAAATTCTTATCATCTTAGAAAGAATATTATATAACATGCTTTCAAAGATAGTTCCAACAACAATAATAATAGGCAATTGATTGATAATGAAGAAATTATTGAATACTAAGCAAATTCTACTAACCAAGAGAGAAAACATCCCCTCAACAATCTATTTTTTTCTAGAATTTTGTATAAAACATAGTGTTGTATATCATCAAGAAAGACTCCTAGTCCAAAGGTGATCCGTAGGCATCTAATGATTTCCCAAGTGTTTAATTTGGCACCACTCAACAAGGATATATGACGGGATGTTGATATATTGGATAATTATACACACTATTTTATTCATTGATTTCTTGGAACTTGATATAAATAAGTAAAGATATTTAACTTCAAGTATATTGGATAATTTTATCTTTCCTAAAATGTATTCCTTTCAATTTTATGGACTGTAAAAATATCATGGACATTAGATTCCTCTTTGCTTATACCAAGAAACATCATGTTGACATTCATGAAATATGAATTCAATGCCTATCGATTATATATGAAGTATATTTATTTTGTATAATTTTAATGTCATAAGCTCTTTAATGAAGATAACTCAAATTATTGACAACTGACACATAAAGAGAGGGAGAAAGGTGGAAACCTTGATGGACTAAACATTATCAAGCAAACGGATTAGTGGGAGAACCAAATTTGTAAAATTTCTAACACTAACATTAGAGAAAATCATTTGAATGTGGTGGATAACCCTAGATTATTATAGCTAATTCAATTGAGTATGCTGATTATAAAGGGCCATTTAACCCATTCATAATATTGTTAAAATATAGCTTGATAATAAAAGTTTCATGATTATATTATTACACCCATTCAATTGTTTCCCAAACCAAAATTCAATATTGTTGAGAATAAACCTTCTACTAATTTTTTTTTCTTAGGACTAACAATATCATGAGCAATAGATTTGATGTATTAAGTGATTATCATTGCATAAGGTGTTTAAAGATTAATTTTCCTCCAATTGGTAATAGAAGCATTTTGATTACCTTTGTGTATAGATTTGAAGAGTCCTTAGTTTATAAACAACCCAAGAGATTCCATGGATTTTTCTTCAAGGTAGACTTGGCATAAATCATGTCGAATCCAGTGAGAATATTTCCTTGAACAACCCAATTTGTAGACCATCCATACTTGGTTTTTTCATCAACCATTATGAGAGGGTCCTTTCAATCTTATATAGCATCAAAATTCTATATAAATACTAATGTACATAAATCACCATAAATTTTATTAGGCACGTAATTGCTAACATCACTATCATTTTCTTGGTGGAAGACATCAAAATCCATATCATCTAATAATAGATATTTGTAATGCATATAAAATGAACCTGTATTATTAGATGATGAAGAAAATGATTTAATCAATGTTGAATACATGAAATTTTATATTTAAGAATTCGAGTTAAATTGGAAGTCACCTCTTACTTTCTCTCAAACACTTTAGGTTCACTTAGTTGAAACAAAGGGAAATATTTGCATGGTAAAATACTATGCAAGGGAGTAATATAGATTGAGTCTTCATTAGATTGCTTCCTCTAACTATAATTTTTCACAGGAGGAGCTACTAATGGCCAATTTAAAATTTAGAGAAGTGTCATCTTTGGTCTTAGTAGTTGAGCTTGAACAAATAATACTCAGAATCAAGGAGAACCTCAATATGGTGTGGGAGTTGAGGGACCTAGAATTCAATGGCTAGCAGAGATAAGGAGATCTTGGAAGAATTGAGCGGACTTTTGTTGTCTCTATACCCACTCATGAACCATACAAGGTACAATAAAGTAATATATACTGCATAGTTTTTAGTGGGGTTGGTTGCTAGTGATGGTAACTATTACACTTTTGGATACATTTGACCATGTTTTCTCCAATTAGCTCATTTTTTTTGGCTCATGTATAAAGCCATATCCATGTAATCCATGATCATACGACTAACCATGGAGACTTTCCTTTTGTTACTAGCCACATACTATAAATATTTTATACATATAATGAAATGGGTAGGGGTCTTTCCCCCTCTTACTTATCATATGTATGTATGCATGTATGTATGTACATATATATATATGTATGTATATGCATGTGTATGTATGTATGTATGTATGCATGTATGTATGTATGTATGTATGTATATGTATGCATGTATATATGTGTGTATGTATGTATGTATGGAAAATGAAATAGATTATAAATCTATCTGAGTATACTACAATTCTAAGATGAAAACCAACTAATATAAATAAAAAATCATCAATAATCACATATACATTCAAATCAAAATCAATAGAATCAATATACTTTAAAAATTAAAACCCATATACTCATAATATTCTAATTCCACTATTAATCAAACTAATACCAATAGAAAAACTCTACTAATTATTCACATATACAAAACAAAATCAATATACTTAAAAATCTAACTATTTGTGAGAATCCAGATCAAACTTTCCAAATTCTACTTGAGATAGATTGATAGTAGCTTCGTAATCTAAAGTAGAGAATTCCAACCAAACTGAATGTCACCATATGTTTTGTATTGTTGTATTGAAATAGCAGGTGAGGAACAAAACAACAATGATAAGAGGGGCACAGTTTTCTATTCCATGTGAAAAGCTCTATCATTCCAGTCAGTTCATTCTGTCTTGGAATTATGATCGAAATTCCTTGGTTTAAACGTTGATGTGGGTGAGATTACGTGAGAGTTGGGGCGCCAATTTAATAAAGCCATCACATGCACTTGGAATGTTTTCGATTCTATCTTTGACCACCTTGTAAAATGTTAATATCTGGGAAACTGAGACTACGTAGTGCACACGGAGAGAGTAGTTGTATTTTGTTTCCTTCAATTTTGCTTTGTCTGTAGTGAGATAGTCTACTAACTTCCATTACAAGTTAAGGCTTTAAAAATTTGCCAAAAAGATAATTTTAATGGTAAGGATGATGATATATATTTTTATTATGTTATTTATCAAAGTTTGAATATTTTAAAGATATGATTGGTTTAGTCTGCATGGGTAGCGTAGTTGGTTTGGACAGTGGGTTTGCTTCCCACTGGTCTCCGATTTGATTCCGCTCCCGGGTTTAAGAGGTGAGACTTCTTGCGGGAGGGGGATCTCATCCGCAGGGGACTAGTCTCGCCCTAGCTCACCCCAGGTACCCAAGGTATGGGTTGCTGGGCCGTTGGGCTAGGTCGCAGGAACACCCCCATTGTATATAAAAAAAGTTATGATTGGTTTGGGTTCAACTTATAAGTGATTATAATAGACAAGTCCTCCCTACTTATTTATGGTGGCTTAGTCAAAGGATGATTTTTAGTTTAGATGTATGCTTATTTACCATGTTGTAATTTACATGGGATGATTTTGATGGACTGGTTCCTCTTGTTCATAATCGCTTAGACAAAAGATAACTTCTGATTTAGATAATTTTTTTTTTTTTGGCCAGGTTCTCCCTACTTATGGTAGTTTAGTCAAAGGATGATTTTTAGTTTAGATGCATGCTTATTCACCATGCTGTAATTTACATGGGATGATTTTGATGGACTAGTTCCTCTTGTTCATAAAAGCTTAGACAAAAGATAACTTTTGATTTAGATACATAGGAATCGGGTAGCCCCCCTACAAACTGTAGTACGCTTGGTAAACTTTTTTTCACGTGACCAATGACACCGATGCGACACATCCTTTGGTACCATGGGGATGGGGGGGACTAGACCTCGTGACATCTTGCCTACAACAAGATGCTTTAGCCAATTGAGCTAGGTCCCCCGCCCCAGATGTATGCGTAATCACCATCTTATAATCCAATTTAAAAATGCAATACTAATATCTATATAATCTAACTATTTCTATAAAAGAAATAAAAAAAGATAATTATAAGAATCTTATAGAATCAACTTAATAGCTTAATTATATATTTTTGAAACACAAAAGAAAGATTCATATTCCCTATTAAGAAACTTATCGAGAAGTTGCTTTGGTTTTTTAAATTTTATAGAATTTGATAGAGGACAATCAAGTAACATTGACCTATTACCCTAGTGTTATTACAATTTTGAATAGTCCTGAACATAATAATGCTTTGTTTAGTTTTGTATGTTTACTTATTAAGCATTGCTCTTGAATAATTTAAATATGAATATGAAGTTTCTAAGAAACGATCAATAGTAAAAGATATCTGATTTTGTCTATAAAATAAAATTGTTAATTCTTGTTTGTAAGAGACAATTATGAAGTTTTTAAGAATATAAAATAAAATATATAATCGTTATCAATATGAAATTTCTAAAAAAGGATCAATAGTAAAAGATACCTAATTTTGTCCATAAAATAAAATTGTTAGTTCTTGTTTGTAAGAGACAATTATGAAACTGTTAGTTTTCTTAAAGGGTCAATTTTATAATTGTAACAGCAAAATTCAAAAATATTTTAATAATATCATAATTGTCATAATAAAAGAAAAACCATCACATTTTTGGAAGGGTAATTTCATGTTTGTTGAGAAAATAGATGAACACTAACAATGATGGTATAAGCATTAAATGTACAAATCCAATTAACTTGATTAAAGGAACATGCTATTTTAACTATTAAATTTATATGGAACATGGGTAAGAAACATAATAGCAATTAAAAATCAATAAAATCATAAAATGAAAGCCATAAAATTAGATGTATGTGGAGAAACCCTTTCATACAAAACTTCACCATGAAAGAGAACACATGTTTGTATTTATCTAATAACTAAGTGTTACACTAATTCATACAACATTTCTCTTCAATTTGATAGCATTTTGTGTTCAAGAACAAGGTCAAATAAAAATCAATTGTGGCTTGCCTTTTACTCATCTATCTCATTGTGCACCACTCTATACTCTAACAATATTCTTACAACACCTATGTACCAATAAAGTATGATATAAAACTACTATCTCGTACCTCCATTATACAGGAAAAGAGAGATGTAAGACCATAAATGATATAATCAAAATAATGGAAACAAAATCCATGGTATCATGCAAAAAACCCAATGCCCATTATGGAGAGTGTCCCTTGAGAATAGTAAATATGATCAATGGCTTCATATAGACATAACATGGGATCAATCAATGAATCTTCAAATATAAAACACAATTATAAATGAATATTTGATTCATAAATCCTTGATGGATCATATTGTCAAGTATGGTACTCTATTTTGGAGCCTGCTAACTCACATGGGTCCCATTTATATGACAAGAATATCCATTCCTTCCTTTGACATCTAAAATTAATAATACACCTTAAATGAGTCAAAAGTCAAATGTAACTACCATTATAGTGATCCACCTCCCTCATGAATGCATATGACAACTAATATCAATATTCTTGGAGAATCTAATTCACATTTTTTTCTCTAATTACACCCTAAGTGCCCATGTACACCTTCCAATAATGTTAGGTCCACAAAATATAAATAGTATTTGTAAGGTTTTTTATTAAGGTAAACACATGAAGGTTCCAGACCCATACAAATAAGCAATAGGATTTGTAAGGTTAATGATACCTTAATCCTAACATTTTGGTAGTAGATAGTAGTACTTGCAAATTATCACACTAAATCTCTATCTCATGCATCTAAAATATAGAGAAAATAGAAATAAGAAACCACAAGTGTTTACAAAATAATGAATCAAAATAATAGACCTAAACTAGGCACCCAAATCCAAGTAAAATAATTCAACATCCATTCATGAAGATCATATTATAAGAGTAAAATGTGACTCCATCCATCATTATTGGGTGTCATAGATACCCTCATTACTTTAGTAGGTAAACATTCCCAATTATGTCACTCCATGATTGAGTGGCTAGCTAGCACGGAACCAAACTATCATAACAAGATTATCCACTCTCTATGTAACTCCCAAGCACTACACTAGAGAGATTTCCGACAATAAATCTTATAAATATAACAACTATAAATCCATACCTACTGCGCAACCACCTCATATATGTAGCCTCTTATTTAAAATCCCATTAAAAAATTATTCAAATCAACTAAGAGAAAATAAATAATAATATTTTCACCCAATCACTCTCTAGGCATCCATGTACCCATCTCAAATGGTTTGGAGGCACATGAAATGCATATGATTTACAAGTTTAATATTAATTTTATCTTAAAATTCTCCCACTTTATATTACACATTTCAATGATAAAAAATAGAAAATATAAAATGAATCAAGTATAATCTACAAGGCCCATAGCCTCCCTACATAAAAAATAATTATGCTCAACAATTTCATAAGTGAATTCATAATGTTAACCAAAGTGTCAAATTTATGAGTCGCCAACTTGCCACTCTCCACCATATTAAAAACAAAGTGATACCACATATCAATGTGCTTGGTACAAGCATGACACATGGGATTTCTAATCAAACAAGTAATTTTTTGACTATCACAACCAATCTAAACCAACCCACAATCAAAATAAACACCTAAGCATAGTCTTTGTACCCAAAAAATCTATTTATAGGTATGTGTAGTAGTCATATACTCTTCTTTTGTAGTAGATAATACAATTATAGGTTATATATATATATATATATATATATATATATATATATATATATATATATATATTAGTGTACAGCTCTAGTTATCCAATTAACTTGCCCATTCTACATTAATAAAGTCTTATTTTTCCAATGAATTATCCATATTATTCGAAGCATGATAACATAATAAGTAATTAAAATATCTTCATCATAAGTCCAATGCTCTTTACTAAGGTTAAACATAAACTTGCTAAGAACTTTCACTATTGGGACAATATCCAATCTAGTGCATACCATGCATGCAACATGTTTCATATAATACTAGCATAAGAAACATTATAAATATCCTCCAAATTCCTATCTAACTTATGACACATGTCTAACTAAATATTATTTCCTATTTGTAAATGAGTACTTATTTGTTTATAATATTTCATAGTACACAGCCACAAAATAGTGTCAAGATACATACTTTAGCTAAGCCAAATCTTCTTTTGAACTCAAGATCCTTGATAATTTTTATCCTTGAAAATAAATTTTTATGGAACCTTATATCCTTCATATTAGTTGCACCAAAAATATGAGTTTTAAGTTCATTAATTATCACCTTGTTATTACCAATAAACATATATGTGATGTCCCAACTCAAGCCATGTGGCTTAATAATGCATGGGTTTCCCTGTCCTTGGATTACCCAAGAGGAGGATGATGTAGAGAATTATTGGGTAAGTGAGGAGTCTTTGGCTTGTATCCTATTCTTATTTTTGTTAAGATCCAGATAAACAGTTTTGACTCAAAGCTATGAATTGGTGAGGTCACAAACGAGGGACCTCATCCCCAATAATTTCCCAATAATTACACCCCAATGGAGTTTGAACCTTGATGGCAAGAATAATAACACAACACCTTAAACATCACACCATGCCAATATCGACACTTTTATCCTATTCTATTTTCATATTGTGGGAGCGTATTCTTATGCAACTTAAGTGATTCCTAGCCTAGTTATTCTATTCTATTATTAAGTTGTGGGCATGAATTTTTATGCAACTTAAGTGATTCCTAGCCTAAGGACTTCCATTTTTTTCCCCTTTTTAATTTTAATGACTTAAGGGACATGTACATTAAGTTATTTTATTAAGCATGTGCCGAAAAGGTCAAGGAGGAGCATGTGATTTCAAGGAGCCCATTGGTTCATTTTTTAGGGATTTTATTTAAAGCATTGGATTGAGTTGGTAATGGATCAATGACTGAAGTTAAATCCTTCTTTTGGGATTCAAGATGTTTATAAAACAACTTTCAGGTGTCATTATGGACATTTTAAGTATTTAGCGATGCCCTTTGGGTTATCAAATACTTCAACTACTTTTTAGTCTTACATGAAATATGTGTTCAACAAGCAGTTGTGGAAGCTTGTGCTAGTCTTTTTTTTATGAAATTTTGGTGTACAATAGGACATGTAAGGAGAATATATGCCACCTATATGAGGTGTTAAGAATCTTAGCAACTAACTATTAAAACAAAATAATGTACTGAGAGGGGGGGCCCAGGGGGTGAATCAGTACATTCCACACTTAATCCAATTCAATCAAAACTTGGTACTATCTTAAATATATAAATCATTCAAAACAAAAGCACACAATTGCAACACTAGATTTATGTGGAAAACCCTACAAGGGAAAAACCATGGTAAGAAAGCTACTTGGAGCTACTGTCCAAATCTAGCCTCACAAAATGAAACAAGATTTACAAAAAGTTTTATGGCTTCAACCAAAGGAGGTTTAAAACTCCCTAAAAATTATAGCACTTACAGAAGGAGGCTACAACCTCAACATACAACACTTGATGAATTCTGGTGATCAACCACCATCGCAACACACAATACCTTTGTTACCTCCAGCTCACTACTTTTGGCACACTCCCACTATGCTACCTTCAACTCACTACTTCTAGAATTCACTCATATACTTCTACCTTCAGCTCACTTCCCTCAACAGTCACTCATACACTTCTTCCTTTGGCTCATTTCCTTCAACACTCACTCATACACTTCTACCTTCGGCTCACTTCCTTCAACACTCACTCATACACTTCTTCCTTCAGCTCACTGCCTCCAACACATTACACTTTTATCACATCAAACACACAACACTTCACTCACATTGATCACAAAATCAAGATCTTCCATTTATATCCTCTACAAGCTTAAAAAAATTTCTCCTTGTTGGCCAAAATAAAATGTATGACATGAAAAATGTAACGACCATAAGAAATTTGGCTTCAAAAAATCCATGGAAAAAGGAAATAAAATGTGGTCCAAGATAAGAGATAAGCAGGACCTATTTTACTTTAGCAAACATCCCCATGCTAGCACACACCACAAAAAATTGGCACAAGCAACTCAATATTCCAAGTCGACCTAGAAAACACTTAACCTTCCATGCATTAACTCTAGACCACAACCGGTACCAAAGAGACCAGATAACATCATGTGGATCAGATTATAAACATTATATGATATTCAAAAATATTACCATGCACCCCTTTTATAGCTTCACACAACATTATGTTGGTGCAAGCAAACAATCACTAGACCCAACATCTCGTGTGAACCCAGAAAACATAGTCATGAGATAAAACATTGAAAGCCACACTTGTAATATACCTCAACACTTGAATCTTGAAATTAGAAAAAATATGGACAATTTAAATTCATTCTCCAAACTATAAGGCCACAACATCAACTACTCCTTGAACCTTCCTGAGTGTAACAACACAATATTCACTTTGTTAGCTCTGGAAACTTCTGCAGTAACTTCTATGTTTTGAAACTAGGAACATACATACATCACACTGATATCTAACTAAATTCCAAACCATAGGATCATATCTTCAAAAGCAGAAGAATGCAAAGCATTCTCTTGAGCTTCTTTAGTACAAATTCCTGAGCCACTGATTGTATGAAATTATTTCATAAATTTTTCATATCTTATGAAATATTTTACATCAAAAGATAGTAAATACAACATTCACAACATTATTCACCTATTCATGAGCAACAGGTGATATAGAACAACTATGTTCAACAAGCTCATGACATCCATCATTATAATCAACACTTTGATCAACACACTAATTGCAACACATGAAACCAGACACATATTACCACACTATTGACATCAATGGACAACATCTACGACAAGATACCATCTTCAACAATCTCCACTATGTTGACATCAATGACAACGCCTACAACATACTTGCAACAATCTTCCCATTTTGTATTGATGGCAACATTGACTAGATATACAATTTTCTCCCCCTTTGATATCAAGGGAAAAGGGAAAGTGGTCTTGAACTATGCTTGCAACAACATACAAGCTCCCTCTATCTACACTAACCTTAACATCCTTCTACCTGCTCCCCTTGAGAGGTAGCCTTCATCAATCCAGGGATAAAAATGTCTTGAATTTCTCCCCTAGACAAATGCACAATCTATGCATCTAGTTAGAAGGAGGGGCAACAACCCCTAAATTTTGTCTGAGATACTCAAACATATCCTTTTGAAAGTTCCTTTGTAAGTATTTCTGCAACTTGTTCCTTTGTAGGAACATACTCCAAGGTGGGTGCACAAATATGGGGGGCCAAAAAGTGGCCACCCCACTTTTAAAATCCAAAAAAACCATAACATTGGTGCATTATAATGCTTTTGTTATTGCTTCAATGAGAAATAACACAAGCACATTATAATGTGCATGTATTATTGCTTATTTAAGAAAAGAAAAAGAAAACTTCATTTCTTTCTTTCTTTTTTGTTGTTGTAAGCTTTCTCGACGGCCTACAAACCCTCCATAATGCACTTGAGTTCTAGGAATCCCAAAACCACACCTTATCTTCACCATTTTTTTTTAAATGCCTCTACTACATCAAGGAGGTCAAAGGAGTAAGTTATTATTTTTTTTGTGTGAATTTGGTATTAAATAGGTAGATTAAATATGTTTTTTGATGTAAATTTATTAATTTTTTAGGAACTGTTAATGCACCCCTAAATCATCCTCAAAATCCTAACTCACCTCAGGCTCAAATCCCTCCTGAAGAATAACCTCAATAAACACCTCCTACAATTCCTCACCATGCTCTAGGAACACAAGAAAATTTAATGGGGAAAATTAAAAAAAAATAAAAAAAATTGAGTTAATTGCAAGGTTGAGAGATCCTTCAGGCACAACCTCACATAGAATTGTCCTTGCTCAATCGCTTGAATCTATAATATTGTTATAAGTGTGAGTATTTGGTGTTTTCATTGATGCCAACAAGCTCTGGAGGGGATTGTTGCAAGCTTATGTTTGTGTTGTCATTGATGACTAGTTGTGTTGATGCTTTGATTAGTTGCATTATGTTGTCATTAGTAAGTGTTATTGGTGTTAACCTCTTGTGTTTCTTTGATTATCTTTTGTTTGTGGATGTTGTTGATTTAGTGATGACAAGGAAGTGTTGAAGATGATGAGTATATGTCTCTAGTTCTTGGTTTCCAATTGCTTTTGAGAAAATTTGAATAAAAGAGGAAACAATGTTTTGTAGAGGTGTTTTGGTGTACAGTGAGGTGTTCTAGTTTTTCTCTGCATTTTTTCGTGGTTGAAGATCTTCTTGTGTAGTTTAGATATGTTGGTCAGAGGTGCTCATAAGTTTTATATCTAGAATTTATTTGTTTGGATCGTTGTGCAGAGAGAGTTGTGTTCACTAGTGTGTGAATTGTATGTTGCAGTGGTGTCTAGGAGAAATGGTATTGCTCCTCATTTCTCTGTAGTTTGGTTTTTGGTCTTGTAGTTTTGGAAGTGTGTTGATAATGATCATATCTACCTACAGTTAATTTTTTTTGTGGTTTGGTGCTTTGGAAGTTGATTTGTTGAGCTACAAAGTATGGAAGGTTGTTTGAATGTACTAGTTGTGTACATTCTTCAACTAAAAGTTGTTGCAAAGGAATTTTTTGGATTTCGGTATGTTTGTGGAATATTCAAGATTGTATTCAAGTGTTGTGTGTGGTATGCAAGTCATATTTGGATTTGAGAAAGCATGTACTTAAATGTTTAACTAATTGTGGATTTTCTTGGGTAATTGAGGAAGTTTGGTGTGGCGTATATGCATGATTTGGGTCTGAGTTAAGATATGGAGTGGTCTTCTTTCATTCCTTTCCACCACGAGAATGCTTAGTGCCAACCTAATTTGAATTTGTGCATAGCCAACCTTGGAAAAAAGTTTCAAGGTTGAAGAAGGTATAAATAAGTGTTGAGTTGATGGAGAATTATGTCATGAAGTGTGTGATGTGAATTGCAGAGTTGTGAAGTGTGAATTCATGAAGAGCAGTGCGAGCCTAATGAGCTAGACTATTGGAAGTAGTGAGAAGAATGTGTCTACAATCTTCAAAGAGACTATGAATGTGTTGATGATGTTGTGGTGGATCTTTTTTGTTGCATTGAGATGGATTTCTCACTGTAACATCCTTCTTTCTTCTTTTTTGTAATTTGGCATTGAGCCCTTCTTTCTTTTAGGTAGTGAGCCCTCTAGTAGTGATCCTATTTTATTTGGTGTTGCAATTACATTATATTGTGAGCTAATACTCACCACGGTTTTTTCCCTTCTTGGGATTTTGACATAAATATGGTGTTCTATTGTGCATGGTGTTGATGTGTTTCAGTTTTCTGTTATTTTCTTTCATGCTAAATCATTCTAACATATTAAGGGTTAATTAAGTTGATGTGGATCTAAATGTTTATGAGGGTTTGAAGTTTTAATGTGCAATTGATTCCCCCCTATTAGTTATCTTGTGTGCATTAAACGATTGGTATCAGAGCAAGGTTCCTTGGAAGAAAGATTAATTGCTTGAGGTAGATCTGGGATGGCACACAAGAGGGATGATCCTTTGTTTGATGGATTAGACTATGGTTTTTGGAAGAAAAGGATGGAAGGTTTCTTGATATCTCTTGGATTTGGAGTTTGGAATTCTGTTGAGATTGGATATACTATGCTTGTTGGTGGTCTGAAGACTGATGATGAGATCAAGGCCTTTGAGAACAATGGTAAAGAAAGGTATGCTCATTTAAGTGGTCTTTCTAATATCGAGCTTGTGAAAGCTAAGTTTGAAATCTGCTAGAGAGATTTGGATAAAATTGGAAAGTATTTATGAAGGAGATGATAAGGTAAAGAAAGATAAGATGCAGAATCTAAAGATCACATTTGAGAACCTGCAAATGTCTGAAGATGAAAACATTACAAGCTACATGTAAAAGGTGGATGAAGTTTTCGATTCCATTAGAGATCTTAGTGGAAATCTTGAAGAGGTGGTAAAGAAGGTGTTGATAAATCTTCCTAAATCTTATAATCATAAAGTTTATGCTATTGAGGAAGTTCAAGATTTAAGAAAATACTCTAGAGATCAATTGTATGGTGCTTTATCTACTTTTGAAATGAGATAATTTGGTACAAGTAGTGCAAAAGTTTAGACTGCTTTTAAGGCTGGAAAATCAGAAACAACTAAGGAATTAGATTAGGAGGATCTTGTTGATGTTGAAGAAAAAATTGTGAGGAAAATGAAAAAGGGTACTGGTAAATACAGAGGTAAGCTACCTTTCAAATGTTTCAGTTGTGGTAAGATAGGTCATTATGCTTCAAGGTATCCAAACAGAGCTTTTAATGACAAAAATATAAAAAACAAGGGTAAAGCAATCAAGAAAAGTTATAATGTTAGAGAAGATGCCAATATATATGATGATGAATCTGAGTATGGGGATGATGAAGATAGTGAATGCTTGTTCATGACTATTAAAGGTGAAAGTAATTCTGCTAACTTTGAAAGGTGTATGAAGGAAAGTGCTCCGGAAACAGGTCACAATGCGATGGTGACTACTCTTCATGCTAGAAAGGAGAAGAATTATTGGATTATTGATAGTGGATGCTCAAATCATATGATTGATGACAAAAGTAAGTTTTTTAAACTTGAGAAGTATGAAGGAGGTCTAGTTAAGTTTGGTGATGATACATCTACTAAGATATGTGGAAAAGGTTCTATTAGTTTTGATGGAAAGCATAATATAGATGAAATTCTTTATGTTAAAGGTTTGAGACATAACCTCTTGAGTGTTGGAAAAATGTATTGCAAAGGATATAATCTTATGTTTCAGGATGATGGATGTGAGATAAAAAAAAACTCTGGAACTATGGTTGTTGCTGGAAGAAGGACAAATGAAAATGTTTCTCAACTTAAAGGTGTTGATGGTCATTGCTTTGTGACTCAGATTAATGAAAGTTTGATATGGCATAGAAGGATGTGTCATATTAATTTTGATTTCCTAGTTAGGATCAACTCAGTTCAAGTTGTGATAGATTTTCCAAGGATTACAAATCCCATTAATTTTGTCTGCAAGGAATGTCAAATTGGGAAGCAAGCAAGAAGAAGTTTCAAAGTCAAAGAACAATCTACTACTAGACTATTGGAATTAGTGCATAAAGAACTTTGTGGTCCTACTAGAGTAAGAATTCTTCAAGGTGACAGGTATTTCGTGATATTGATTGATGATTATTTTAAAATGACGTGGGTTACTTTTCTCAAAGAAAAATTAGAAGCTCTAGATAAGTTTAAAGCATTCAAAGTTATGGTTAAGAATGAAATGGATATGAAAATCAAGTGTTTGAGGTATGAAAGAGGTGGAGAGTTCACTTCCAATGAGTTTAATAGTTTTTTCTGAGAAACATGGGATAAATCTAGGTATTTATTTTCCCCTAGGACTCAGTAAAATGGAGTGGTTGAAAGAAAGAATAGGACTATTCAAGAAGCTAGAAGGAAAATGATGAAAGATGCAAACCTACCAGAAGTCTACTAGAGAGAAGCAATTCATAATACAATTGAAATTCTTAACAGAGTTCAAGTAAGAGAAAATAGTGCAAAGAATCCCTATGAGTTGTGGTATGGAAGGATTCCTATTGTCAAATATTTCAGAGTGTTTGGAAGAAAATGTTATATCATAAGAGATGAAGAAAACCTAGGAAAGTTTGATACAAGATTTGATGAAGGTATCTTCCTCGGATATTCTGCAAGAAGAAAATCTTACCGGTGCTCCAACAAGAGATTGAAGAATATTATTGAAAGGGAAAATCTCAAGGTAGGTGAAGACTTATAGAAGAATTTTGTGGTGATAGATGGATATGAATCAAATGAGTCCTCTTGCAAAGAAAATGACATAGATGAATAGAAGGAAAAAGAAGTTCAGATTGAAGAGGAAGAAGCTTCAGAAAAAATCCCTAAGACCCCTAAGTATGTGTAGAAGAATCTTTCTAAAGATTAGATTATTGGTGACAAAAGAAAGGGTGTGTTGACAAGAATAAAATCTGTTATGGCTGAAGAACAAGTAAACCTATGTTTACTCTCTAAAGTTGAACCTAAAATAGTGATTGAAGCATGCAAGGATGAATATTGGATCGAGGCTATGGAAGAACTAATGTAGATTGAGAAGAACCATACTTGGGAACTTGTCCCGAGATCAAAAAACAAGAAAGTGATTGGAACTAAGTGGGTATTCTAGAACAAACTGGATGAGAATGGAGAAATGATAAGAAACAAGGAAAGGCTTGTGTGTAAGAGCTACTCACAAGTAGAAGGAATAGATTTTGAGGAGACTTGCTCTGGTGGCAAGAATGGAAGCTATTAGGATGTTTTTGGCTTTTGCAACACACAAAAATTTCAATGTATATCAGATGGGTGTGAAGTATTCTTTCTCGAATGGTGAATTAGAAGAAGTATACATTGAACAATTGGAAGGATTTCAGTTATCAGAAAAACTTTATATGGTCTACATATTGAAGAAGGCATTATATGGATTGAAGCAAGCTCCGAGAGCTTGGTATGCAAGGTTAGATAGGTACTTGATACATCAATGATTCAATAAAGAAGAGATATAGAAAGAGTTTGATATTTATATGTCTGGGGAGATGAATTTCTTCCTTGGGTTGAAAATCAATTAGAAAAAGAAAGGTATATTAATTTCATATTCAAAGTATGTCAAGGAAATGTTGAAGAATTTTGGAATGGAAGATTCTAAACTGGTATGTACTCCTTTGGTTAGTGGTCACAAGCTAAGTAAGAATGATGAATATCCTAAGGTTGATCAAAGAAAATATAGATCAATTATTGGAGGACTGCTATATCTAATTGCTAATAGACCAGATATCATGAATGCAGTTTGTCTTGTGGATAGATTTCAAGAGGATCCTAAAGAGTTACATGTTGCAGCAATGAAGAGGATATTTAGATACTTCAAGAGCACTCTGAAATATGGCTTGTGGTATCCAAAGGATATTAATTTTTCTCTGAGTTCTTAAACAAATGCAAGTAGGGTAGGATGTGTTGATGACAGGAAAAGTACAAGTGGTGATGCATTCTTTCCTGGATGCAAATTGGTGTCTTGGTTGATCAAGAAGTAGGATTCAATATCTTTATCTACTGCAGAGGTAGAATATAGTGCAATAACATCTTGTTGCACATAGGTGTTGTGGATGAGGAAAAATTTGAAGGATATCAGAGTTGTATATGATGAACTAGTTTCTATCTTTTGTGATAATACAAGTGTTATTAAAATTTCAAAGAATCTAGTGATGCACTCAAGGAAAAAAAATATCTCAATTGGATATCACTTTTTGAGAGAGAAGGCTGCAGCGAATGAAGTGAATCTTGAGCATGTGCCTACAAGGGTCAGGTTGCTAATATATTCACTAAGGCTCTTCCTAAGGATAATTTTGAGTATCTCCAAGAGAAGGTAGGGGTTATTACCCATCCTTATTTGAACTAGATGCATAAGGATATGCATCAGTCTAGTAGATTTTAAGATTCTTTCCTTGTTTTGGACTGATGCTGGAGGCTACCTCTCAGGGGGAGTAGGTAGTGCCTTGTTGCATTAAGGGGGAGTAAGTATTGATGTGGGATGGTGTTTTCCTTTGTTAGATGTGCCAAAGGATATGTGTAGTGGTTGATGGTTGATACAAGTTGTTGTGTTATCCTAAGGGGGTGCATGTAGAGCAATAAAGAGAGAAAGTATGTATGTTCAATGTCAAAAGGAGAAAGAGATGCAAATGTATTGCCATTTGTCATTGATGTCAAAGGGGGAGAGAGTAATGTGAAAAAGAAAGGGAGAGAAAAATAATGTCAAAATTTTTCAGTTGTAAAAGGGAGAGAGAAAGGACAGTATGATGTAAGGGGGAGAAATAAAAGAAAGAGAGATTTGATTGGATCAATGTGTTGGTGATCAGAGCTATCATGTTTGTTGTTGATGTTTTTTTACATCATGTGTTGCCATCAATGACAAAGGGGGATATTGTTGAAAGTATGAGTAGTTGGTGAACTTCCATTGATGTCAACAAGCTTGGGGGATATTTTTGCAAGCTTATGTTTGTGTTGTCATTGATGACTAGTTGTGTTAATGCTTTGATTAGTTGCATTATGTTGTGCTATTAGTGTCAACCTCGAGTTTTTCTTTGATAAGCTTTTGTTGGTGGATGTTGTTGATATAGTGATGATGAGTAAGTGTTGAATATGATGAGTATATGTCTCTAGTGCTTGGTTTCCAAGCGCTTTTAAGAAAATTTGAATAAATGAGGAAAATAGTGTGTTGCAGAGGTGTTCTGGTGTTCTGATTTTGCTCCGCATTTTTTCATGGTTGAAGATATGCTTGTGCAGTTTAGATATATTGTTTAGAGGTGCTTAGAGGTTCTATATCCAGAATTTATTGGTTTGGATCATTGTGTAGAGAGATTGGTGTTCACCAGTGTGTAAATTGTATGTTGCAATGGTGTCTAGGAGAAATCTTTGCATTTTAAGGATAAAAGAATATGAATCTTTATGTGATACAATAAAATCCATTTGATCACCTTCTTTAATGTGCACCATTGATCTTAACTCACATTTTCTATCCTTTTCTTTGTAAATTTCATCAAGGAAATATGTTGCCATATTGCAACACCAAAGCTTAGCGCATTCTTGCCTTTGCACTCTAGAATGAAATTGTTCTCTGAAGAGATCTTGCACTGCAATCAAAAATTGACACACGTTGGAATTTTGTGCTCCTTTATGGATAACATAGGGACCCACCATTATTTCCATGGAGTAGAAAAAATACACCATTTGTCTCATAGATGTCATAATAGACAAGCATCGTCACTTAATTCAAAAACACCTTAGTGCATTCTCTCTTTGCACTAGAAGATGGAAAGTATGATGCAAAGAGATATTTTGTTGTAATGAGAAAACACCATGCATCCATCACTCATCCATAAATAATATTAGCATATTTTTACTTTGTGCTCGGTGAAGAAGAATGTGAAGAAAATTTGTGCTGCAATGAGTGGATGCCATGTGTCATCACTCCATTCAAGGAATACCTTAGCGTTTCAAGTTTCTTCCATTAGCCTTACCCTTTAACTTATTTTTTTTCTTCATCCTTGACCCCCAATTTTTTATGGCTTCCTTCGAAAGATTCAACTAAGCCTTTATCTTTCAAGTATTGGGTATCGTGCTTCTCTCTTTCTCCTTCTATTATCTTTGTGATAAGGCATAAGCCTTCTCACTAACCTTAGGCACTCAACAAGGGCGCCCTTTTGGACTTCACTCTTTTAGCATATCTCCTTCCTTTATTCTAGCATGAGGTATAAGGCAGGCTCGAAACCCGAAGCCCGAAGTCCAAGGTTCAATGCTAATGAAACATGATATCTAAGGTAAGACTATATGAAATCTATGAAACTTTTGCAATTTTTGTTGACAACATTCGCAACTCTTTCAAGACCTACAATGAGTAGCTGCAAATAATCTTTCTCTGTGCAAGTGACCATTGATATCAATGACCATAACTCCAACAATTTGATAGCATCTCGTCAATCCTTTGACATTAATGAAAAAAAATCCAACACTATGGGAAATGAGATCCTCTAAAAGGATGTCTCTTTGACATCCAATATGGGAGATTTTGAGGACCTCTGTCTAAAGGAATATTGCAATATGAAGACTTTGTAGGTATGGATAGTGGGATTCCTAACTCCCCTTCCCCATTCTATAGTGATGGGATTCAGGGGTTTAATTTGGTTGAGGAATCTAAGGAGGGGGATTTTGGAGCGCCGGTTGACGAACCATTTATTTTGGTAAAATGTCGAATATGAAAAAATATCAAAATTTCCCACCTATTACCCAGGGAGTGATCATGATAAATCATAAAAAAGTTGAGTTTGGTTCTAAGAAAATGGGTCAAGGAAGATCCTCATCCCAAAAAATAAGGAAAAGAAAAGAAAAAGGAAATAGCAAAGGGGGTTTAGAAAACCCTTTTTCAAATGTGCTCAAAGAGAACCTCACATAATAAATAATGAAGATTATATCCTAGAGTATTAGGGGGTTAAATAACTCTTATAAACATGATCTCCTATCTAATCTTATATGGGATCATAATTCATATATTCTACTTATTCAAGAAACAAAAAAGCATTGTGATAAGCTAGAAAAGGTAAAACATCATCTTTTCAAGGATTGTGGTTTTCATGGAAGAAATTTTGATGGAGATTTAGATAAGATTTAAAATTTTTAGAATCCCAAGATTGTTAAATTATTTTCTCTGACTGAATAATCTAATCATTTGGCTACTTAGTTCTCTAATTTGTAGGATGATACTTCTTGGATTATCTCAAATATCTATGCTCCAAATAACCAAAATATGAGGAAAATTATTTTGGAGTAATCTTAGCCTCTTTAGAAAAACTTATCAAGAGAGTACTTGGTTGGTAATGGTGGATTTTATTATCCCTCTCAAAGAGGTTAAAAATTGGGAGGTTCTCAAACTCCTTTGGGTAGAAAATTTGACCTGATGGATTTTGTTCATGAGAAAGCTCTCTTTGACTTGGTTCTCCAATGTGCTTCTTATACTTGGTCAAATCATCATGTGGGTGTGTATCTTATCCAAGTTAAGTTGGTTTTTTCTCTTACCTCAATGTATTGGCTCTCCAATTACCCTTTTTCTCCTTTTGACCTAAGTAGACTTGGATGGAACCATTTCCCAATTTCTTTCTTTGCATAAATTCTAGGTAGAAATAAAAGGTTCCCCTTTAGATTTGAAATGATGTGATTTAGGAATTTAGATCTCAAGGATAGAATAAATGAGTAATGGTAGATTAAAATGGATGGATGTGCAATGTTTAGGGTGGCTAAGAAACTATCTTATGTCAAGACAAATGCACAAAAATAGAATAAAGGATCTTTTGGTCAAATTTTAAAAAATAAGGAAACCATTGAGAATAACATGGATGTGGTGTAGAAGGATATTCAAGATAAATATATGGATTCTTTTCTTTAGATCTAGGAAAGTGACCTTTTATCTCATCTTCATGATATTATAGCCAAAGAGGAATATTTTTGGAAATAAAGATCTAAATCGGTTTGGCTCAAAAGTGGCGACTGTAATATCAAGATTTTCCACCTTTCTTTTCTTAAGCATTGAGTGCCTAATATAATTAAAGTTATTCAAACCAATGATTGTTTCTTTGAGGAGGAAGGGGAAATCCATAATTTTCTATATATTTCTTTTCAAATATCCTTTCTAATGATTTTGAACTTGACCAAGAGAGTGAAGATCAATTTCTAGGAGTTATTCCTAAAATTATTTCTGAGGAAAGAAACAAAAATATTATCAATATTCCTTCCAAGGAGGAGATAAGGTTAGAGATATCATCTTTTGAAGGTAATAAAGTGTCGAGACTAGATGGCTTCCCTCTTTTCTTCTTTTAATATTTTTTGGAGATACTGATGAAGGATGTAGTGGATGATATTAAGGGGTTTTTTGGTAGTAGGAAATTAATTAAAGAGATGAATACTACTTTCTTAGTCGTCGTTCTTAAGAATCCTAGTTCTAAAATATTTAGGGATTTTAGACCCATCAAGGTGTGCAATTCTATTTATAATATTTTCTTTAAGGTTTTGGCAGTGAGATTACAACTTGTCCTTCTTGGGATCATCTCCATTGAACAAAGTGGTTTTGCTCTTAGAAAACATAGTTTGGATTCTATTATCTCAATGCATGAAAACATTCAATCCCTCTATTAATAATAAGGATTTTTTTTCCTCAAGATTGATCTAATGAAAGCCTATGATCGATTTAATTGACTTTTCTTAACTCAAGTGCTGACTAGATTTAGCTTTGGGAGAATTTTTTTGGACCTCATTTCCCAACTTATATCATCTCCTAAGTTTTTTGTGATCATTAATGGGTTCACTTCAAGGTTCTTTTAAATCTTTAGAGGTTTCAGAAAACGTGACCCAATTTCTTCATTTCTCTTTATGATTATGATAAAATATTTAAGAAGATTTATTCAAGAAGTTGTTAATGAAGGATCTCTAAAGGGGATTCAACCTTCCTCAAGTGGGCCTACTTATTCCCATCAACAATTTATTGATGATACTATCATAATGGGGGAAGTGTTGATATCTACTAAAATATGAAAAAGGCTTCCATTCAAAAATCAGCCTTCCCAAAAACACTATTTTCTTCATGAATACACCTTTGCAAAGATAGTTGAATATTTCTAGAACTCTCCAATGTAAAATGGGAATTTTTCCTTCTACTTATTTAGGTATGCCTCTTTGTGATAACAAGGTTCCAATTTCCTTCTACATGGAGATTCTAGATAGGTTTCAATCTAAATTTGCAAGTTGGAAAGGGGCCCTACTTATTCATGTGGGTAAGATTCAACTTATCAAGTCTACCCTTCAAAATATGCCTATCTATTTCATGATTCTTCTAGAGTCCCTTTAAATTATACAAAAAAAAATGAGAAAATCCAAAAAAGGTTCCTTTTGGGTGTGACTGAGGAAAGGAATATAATCCCTTTGCTAGCCTAGGATCAAGTTTGTATACCCAAAAATTTGGGTGGTCTTGGTATTAGGAAAATAAATGAATTCAATCTTGCTTTGATAACCAAAAATACGTGGAGACTCATGTATGAGAAGAATGAATGGTTGAATATTATGAAGAACAAATATCTTGTGGATATAGTAATTTTAGGGAGGTATTGAATGATGAAGATCTTCCTACAAATTTGAAAATTTGTAAGAATATTCTAAAGACCAGGTATATCATTGAGAAAGTATCAGATGAAAATTTTGAAATGGTAAGCTTATTGATCTTTGGGAGGATTTTTGGTGTAGTAACTCTCCCCTTAGTGACCAAATTTGGGCTCATCCTTTTAAAGATCTTTGTATTAGAAACTTTAGCTATTGTTTGGCTAATTATTTTTGAAATGAGGGTTGGAAGAACTTAATATTTGTTGATTCAAGTTTGGTCAACTTTCAATGCTTCCTTTCTCTTACTCATTTTCCTTTAAATCCCTCGAATGAACTTTTGACTTGGCAGTTTACTTTGCATGTAAGTACATTGTTGTGTTTGGCTTTGGTTTGTTGTTGGACTAGCAGGATTCTCCTCCTTTTTGGTCTAATCTTTGGAATATAGTGGTTATCCCAAATATTAATATCTTATTTTGTCTTCTAGTTTAGAATAAAATTCTTACTATTAATAACTGATATAAAAAGGTTTTTTCTCTTCCTAATAGATGTGTTATGTCTGAATGTGACTTGAAAGGCTCTTTTCATATCCTCATTGGTTGCATCTTCTCCTATGTCATTTGGGATTATATTTTATCCCTATGGAATATCATTTGGGTCCTCACTAATTCCTTTAGTATTTTTTGTGTCAAATGGAGAGCTCCTACTGATAATTATTCCCTTAAACTTCTTTGGATTATTAAAAGAGAAAAATAACAGGGTTTTGAGAGATGAGCACTTGAAAGTGGAAGGGGTACAAATTTATTTCAATGATGGCACTCCCCTTGGGTACCCAAAAAAACCACCATGTTGAAGTTGTGGTGGCCTATAATGGAATTATATTATCTTATTCTCAAGGATATAAAAAAAAATTGTTAGAAGGGGATTCCCTTAAAATACTTCTATACCTAAAATAGGAGCAAAGTCCTAGTTGAAATTTTGACACTCATTAGGGATTCCCTTTGTTTGATCAATTTTGATGAGATTATTATATCTCATATTATTTTCAATGGTTATAAGGTTATTGATATTTTTGTAAACATGGGGATAAACTACCACTCACTCAAATATTGGGATAGGTATGACACCTCTCCCATCAAGGCTTAAACCATAATTAACCATGAATGCCAATAGGGATCTTAAGGGGTGAGAGAACATTGTTATTATGAATGTAGGACACTTCACACACTTTTTGGGTGCTTTTAGCTTCTTCTTCCCTTATTCTAACCGATGTTGGTTGAGTAAAGGAATTTCCTATTTGATTATTTGTTTTTCCCTACACAATTACATTAATAGAGAAGTGTTTGATAAGGGTGGGGCAAAGAGTTAGGTGGATCCCCTATCCTATGATGGGGTCCATAGAGATAGTCAGGTTTGGAAGGTGGTTGAGGAAGGGATTATTTTTTTATATGGAAAAGTTGCATGTCCACAATCCAAAAATTACCAAATTATTCCTCAAAGTGTGGAAGAATAGGACATTGTATACATATGGTTGAGAGATGGAGATAACTCAATTCTTCAAGGGGAAGGAAATAATTAAGTTGGTTATGCTCTCACTCAAGGGTTATGATTGTCTATCTATCATTCCAATTCAAGTAAAGTTCACGAAGGTGATTATGAGCTACTTAACTCTAGATGGTAGATTCATTGCAAATTTTGGTGTACATGCAACTTTTGGTGTACATTTTATTTTGTTGAATCATTTTCACCATAAGATGTTGGTTTCCTTCCCTTATTTTCTATCGACCTCTATGGACTATGCCATTAAGGATCACTATAAAAATTCTAAGCTCCCCATGTTGCATGAAGGGTTGATTTTACTAATTACGGAGTTTATGAAAGCTCAATCCCCAAAAATTAACTAAAAGGGAAATTTTAGTGAAAGAAAAGTAAAAATCATTTGTTGTTCATTACTTGTATATGAGTTCTGATACCAAGGGAGATGAAGATGATGAGGAGTGGATTGAATAGGATGAGGGTGAGGCTTATGTGGAAATATACTCTCACCTACCCTTAGATATGGATGACAACCCAAAAAAATGAAGATTATTGGTCAAAATAAAACCCCTAAGAAGAAAGACAAAAGGTAGATCTCTTGGTTTGAAGGTTCCCAAAGTGATGATGATAATGAAGGGGATAAAATAAAAACTATGGGTATGTATGATGAGACAAAACAATGTCTCATCTATTATCCAAATAAAAGCATGTTTTTTGCTTAATTATGAAGTTTATCAAGATTGAGCATGTTGAGGAAAGTAAGAGATTTTTAGTTGCAATAGTTAAAACTTTATTATATCTTGAAAATTACGATCTAGGTTCTTAGGATTTTTGGATAAAAATTTGAAGACAAGAAGGAAAAAAAACCCATTGAATTTCACGAAAACCCAGTTTGTGGTTTGAGAGAAAACTTCATTAGTATGATGCTCAAGAATTTGTTCATTCATTTGATTCTATACTCCAAAATTTTTAGAACTAAGCATGAAGAGGTTGAGAAGTTAAAGGACAACAATTGCAAGCATTAAAAGAAATTGGAGTGACTTTGATAGAAGTTGAGAGAATATAGGGGTAGTTGCAAATATCTAGGGAGTTGTTCAACCCAATTTATGAGCAATTGGGAGCATATAGGAGCATATTTAAGAGTTTTAATTATATAAGAGGTCAAAGGAAGGATTCTTCAACACTCTAGCACCTTTTTGGAGTAGTTTATAGGGCTGAAAAGTAGGGATTATTGTTTTGGACGACCAAAAGAGATTGACTCAACAAAATGGAGTGAAGACTTATTCTTTATTTCTCCACACATGTTCCTATTTTCTAGCAAGTTGTTGCACAGCTATGAAACTCATCTTGTAATTCTATAAATGCATTGTAATCAAGGAATCAAGGGGAGAGGAATTAGAAATGCTTGTTTTGGCCTGAGGAAATATGATAGTTTTTAGTTTCATTTCAAGCAATGTATTTCCATAATTTTTAGACTAAATTTGAATTCAAGCAAGCTTTTCATTTCTAGCAAAGTGTGAAGTAATTTAGCATTTTTCAATTCATGAAAGTGTCTTATATTAGTTTCCTTTAATGCAACTTTCCTTTTATGCAAGTGTGCTCTAGAAAAGGTTTGATTTATACAAGTTTGATTGTAGAATATATTTTCAAGCAAATTTTTTCCATTCTCTTTTGCATACAGCCATGGACACCGCCTTGGATTGATAAGTTAAATGATAAGGATTACATTGACCCCATAAATGTAGAGTTAGAAGATAAAGGTTGGTAGTGTAATATTGCAGAACTGCACCTAGGAGAAATTCCATATTTTAGCAATTTGCCTAGCATTTATGACACCCAAACACATTAATGACTAAAATCCCATGGGTCAAAATTTCATAATTCTAGCTCCATGTGGACCAATGGCGAAGCAATAGTAGCCTGATGACACGTTTCCAAAAAATTATGCCTTGGACGCCCGCATGGCACACAGACATCTGCACAGTGTGCTAGTGTCCTGGCGATTTTTTGAGTTTGAAATGAGGAATCTCAAATCTTGACTCTTGACACATGTCCCAACAGTTAGGTTTTCAGGTGTAATGGCTCTTTACCACCCTTGCATGCAACAAAACCCATCATTTTCTCTCATTTTGGGGGTTCATTCATTCAGTCAAGCTTCTCTCTTTAACTTCACTCTTGACAACAACACTTCTACAAGCAAAGCTCTGCCAGACTGAGGCCCCTCCAATAGCTAAAGTGCTCTAGCAAGCATTCAACAATGCATTCATGGGTTCAAGAGGGGGTCAAGGCCTATTAGAAATGTTCTCTCACTCTTCTCTATTTCTTAATAGATTAGATCTTTGTTCATTTGATACTTGGTGGTGCGGGTTCTCCTCCTGAAGCAGGGTTTTCTTCCACCGCTCCTTTTGTCTATTTCAATTACACTCTATTTCTATATGGTTTTTTGTGGAGGTGGAAAAACCAAAGCAGGGGTTTGACTGAGAAAAACCCCTATACACCCCCAACATTTTGCCTCATTCGCCTTGTGTGCAAGTTGTAAATCAAAGCTTGGAGTGAAGAATCAAATGTCCGGTTGTTAGTAAGTTTTCCCCAAGTTCTCCTTGTATTTCCTCATAGTTCCTATTCATTATTTTATCATTCTGTTAAGTAGACCTCAGATCTAGGTTAGGTAGTGAAAATTTGTTTTTCTTGTCTGAGTTCCTGAGCTCTTTGTTTCTCAGGATGCCAATGCTCCATTTGGACACTAGCGCACCACGCTAGCATCCTAAATCCATGTTGTTGTCCTTTGGCCAAGAGTTTCCCCTTCAAAGGAAAAAATCTAGAAGTTTCACTCTCTTGGGATCTAAACTATTCTTTTCTAATGATTAATTTGTACACTCTTTCTTTGTAATTTCTTCATTCGGCTTATGTTGAGGTGGATAAGGGCACTTCATTCCCTGGGATTCTCTTGAGAATGAATAGACTCGTGTGCAACGAATCCCCCTTATCTCACATTTTGGTGAACTCAGCGTGAAACATGTCATATCTATTTTTACAATGTTTCAATGTCTATCATAATGATTTTTTTAAGGAAGATTTTTACATGTTGGATGATGCTCTAGATGGTTTCTTAGAAGTATCTTCCTTCATCTGTAAATCTTTTGAACAAACTTCTTCGCAAGTTGAAGAGTCAGTAAATGTTGTGGTGGTCTCTGTGGCTTCTCCAAGCCCTCAGAAACCCATCATTTACTTGACCCCAACTATCCCTTCTCCAAAGAAGGATCATTATTTCTATGAAATTTCATATCGCAGTGATTCACCAGATTTTTATTCAAGGTTTGCAAAAGCTATGGACTCCGCTTCTTACAATGTCGTTAGGTACACATATAATACAAGAAGAAACAAATAGAATTTGGATCAACAAGTTTTTGTTCCTATATCTCAACCTACTCAAGCTCCTACTTCTTTACCACCTTCTCAACCAAGTCTTCCTTCAACACCTAAACTTGTGACTAAAGCACCAGGTGATTATGATCTCACCGAGAAACTGTGTTACTTCAGATAAGATCTCACTTTGGGATTTGCTTCAAACCACTTTGGTTTATCAAGAAATGCTCTAGGAAGCCTTGCAAAATATTCTTTGCCTGCCTCTGCTAGGCCCACGAAAGTTAATGCATTATTGGCTCGTATTCATGAGGATTCATCGAATATTACGTTCTATCCATAAGAACTCTCGCCTCCAAATGTGCAGAAGCAAGCATATCCTTGGATGATTATAGTTAATGTTAATACTATTGGTATTAGGCATACCCTCATTGATACCGATTCGGCTCTCAACGTTTGCGGTATTGATTTATTACCCAAGATTAAAGTTGATTCATCTTCTTTAACTGCTTCTTCTCTGTACATTTGTGGGTTCAATAATGTTGGCCACCAGGCTCTAGGCACAATAATATTGCCTTTATAGCTAGGCCCCGTTACCTTACCCACTTTGGTTTATGTGATGCTTGGCCCTTTACCCTACAATCTTCTTTTGGGGAGACCTTGGATTCATGCTATGGGTGTCGCAACTTCCACTCTACATCATTCTCTAAAGTTTGTTGCAAATAATTGAGTAGTCACAGTCAAAGCTGACCCAGAAGCTATTTGCCTTTGTGAATTAGCGGCTGCTAGTCAGGATTCAGTTGTTTCCACTCTTAAAAATTGTATTACGCCTTTAAATTTTGATGCTATGATGTGTTCCTCAGTGATACCCTCTGTGGAGGTTGTTCTCAAAGTGAACATCATAAAGATGAACCACCTAAAGCAGAAAGTCTTAAGTCTTCCTGTCTACTTCTTCTAAAGTGAATGTGTTTCTTGGCAATGACTGGGGGTCCTTGGAATTCTCTAAATTCTTTATTGGAGAATAAAAAGTGAGTCCCACTCATCTAAAACTTTTGATAACCTCGAACACCTCTAATGAAAAAGTGGATAACACTCCCATCGAGGAGGAAAACTGTAATCTTATTAAGGAGAACAATCTTTCCCCTATTGAGGAGGATAGTTCCACCCCTGCAAAGGAGGTTAATGTTTGTGAATTGAGTAAAGTAGATAGTTGTGCTCTCATAGATGTGTTTGATGTTCACTAGTGGAACGAATCTCTCTACATGGGACCACCACCTTCTGAGGTTTTACAAACTCGCTATGGTTTCGAATATAGAATCACTTCTCAGTATGACTATGGGCGAAAAGGCCTTGGATGTATTGAGTAAGGAATCCAAGTCCTTATCTAGTTCAAGCCTCATAAGCGCTATCTTGGTTTGGGATGCTCTATTGAACAATCTAAGCAAAAACCTTGGTGGATTGTTAACATGATTTCGGTTGAACCACTTAGTTTGGTCCTCCCTGAACTAATAGAGGATAGGGTATAGGTCAAGAAGGTCCCTTTGGATGTTTTCTATTCAGATGAAGCACTCGAGGAATTCTTAGCTGTAGACACATAAAATTGACCTAGGCTTGCAAGTTCTATTTTTGTCATATTTCTTCCTAATAGAATTAAAACATTTAATTATGTCCTATGGTCCCATTTCAACTATTAATTAAATAATTCATAATTAGTTAATTAATTCTTGTCTTTTATTTCTCTTGATTATTTAAATAAATAAATTTTATTTATCTATTTAAATACGTCGCTAATCTTTTTAATGTCTCTCTATGATTAAATAAATTCTTAAATTTATTTAATTAGCTTTTATCCATTATTTCCTCCCGATTATTTAAATAAATAAATCTTATTTATTTATTTAAATACGTCGTTAATTCCTAAATGTCTTCTTATAATTAAATAAATTCTTTAATTTATTTAATATTATCCACCTTGGCATTCTCCCAATTTTAAATAAAATTATTTAAAATTATCCCACTTTCTAATTTTCTCTCTCTTAGTAAATAATTTAAAATAATTATTTACTCTCACATGACCCCACCTTTTTGAATTAAATTAATTTTTAATTCAAAATAACAGCGTTCCTCCATAAATCAAATAATTTCTAATATTATTTGATTTTCCAGCTCTTTCTTTTTCTGTGCCATTCTTATCTTCTTCTCATATGTAATCTTGTCCTTTGATTTGATTTTCTAAAATCCAATCTTGACCATTCATTTCAAATTCACCCTAATGTTTCCCTAACTCTAATTGTGGGTTGTCACATTCAATCTCAACCATTGATCTTAGGGCATTTGAAAATCTTCAATCTTGGCCATTCATCCAAAATTGACTTTTCTATAAAATGGAAATTTTGGTCTCATTTGGACATCTTATGCAATCTTCATCTTTTGGCATCTTGACATCTTGAAATTTCTTGACTTCATAGGCTTGCTTCATAGTTGCATACTTGCATTGTGTTGTTTTTTAGATAGAATCCTTCAACATTTGCTTAGGACATTGTCATCATCATAGGTTGCTCATCACAAATTTGAGGGAAAATATAATATTGCAGCAAATAGAGAAGGTGCAATGGAGGTCAATCATGGAGGTTGAAGACATTTGGTAAACTCTTTCCTTGTTTTCATGTTTACTCCTTTGTGCTTCATTGTTTTTCTTTGCGTTATCTTATTTTAAGCTCTAATCAGCTAACCCTAGGTTTTTCCCTAAGCTACATTAGCTACTCCCCTTTGCCTCATTTTCATCACAAAATATGTTTCTTGTATCGCCTGAATGAATAGGTATATTTTGGAGAATATGTCTTGAGCATTGATGAGGAGGACCCTCTAGCCAATGTTGAGGATGGTTTTACGATATCGCATCTTGGAGACCATAGTTATTTCCTTAAGGGAGATACTACTAAAGTCTCTATGGATCCTGAGTCTTTTGAAAAGGTGATTAATATTTGGAAGTGCCTTTCTTTAGACGAAGCTAAGGAACATTCTAATCTTTTACATTCTCATCCTAATATATTTGCTTGGACATATGAGGACATGCTCGGTATTGATGAGTATATAGTGGTTCACAATATTGTCTTATGTCGTGACACCAAGCCAGTTAAGCAAAAAATATAAAATATTAATCCCAAGGTTGTGTTGTTGGTTAAGACTGAGATAGAGAAGTTGAAAGTGAGCTTTATCCATTCAATCGACTACTCCCCTTGGACCTCGAATATTGTTCATTGTTAGTAAACTTGATGACCGTATTCATATATGCATTGACTTTTTTGATCTTAATAAGGCTCCTCTTAAGGATATTTTTTTGTTACCTAATATAGACATGATTATGAACTTGATTGATGGCCATGCCTTGTTATCTTTCATGGATGGTTTCTCAGGTTACTGTGATAGGGCGAATCTAGGTGCTAGAATACGAGCAGCAAATGAAAGAGTGCAAAATAACACTAAAAACTACCTCCACCTCAAGATTAGCCTATTTGGATTCAACACAAAATAAAGTCAACAAATGAAACCTTTTACCTTGTGTCGAATCGATCCTTTGGTTGGCCCTTCGACCTTCGGTGTTGTATTCTCCTTGGATGGCACAAGATGCAAACTAGATGATGATATGATAATGGATGAAAGTGGATGCAAGTGTAAAAATGGCTAAGTATGCATTCTAGAAAAAAATTGCAAGAGTTTGGCTAAATGGATGATCTCCTCTCAAAATGAGAGAAAAAAAGGGGTATTTATAGAGATTTTGGAAATCTCTAGGGAAATGGATGGTCAAGATTGAGCCACCAAGATCAAGATGTAGGGCTAAAGTGAGTTGAGAACTCACAAGCCCTCACATCTTGACATGTGGCATGTGAAGTGGCTCAAAAAGAGGGATGTGTACATGAGGTGGAAGGATAGTACATGACATGGAGAGGGTACATAGTACCTTGGGATTGAGACAAGATCTTCTCATAAAGGAGGTACTTGTCCCCATGTGGTTTAGAGGACATATGGGGAATTAAAAATTTCTCAAATATTCTCATGGGGATGAGAGAAAGAATTTAAAATTCCTTTAAATGCATTGGGGGAATAAATGTGAATTAAAAATTCACATAGGGAATGGAGTGCCTTCTCCAAAAGGAGAAAGCATTTAATAGGGTTGACTCAATTAAGTGATTAAGGTTGTGCAAGTATTTGATTAGACTAATTAATGAAGATTAGAAGAGGGTTATATTTCACATGTGACTTGATGTGACAAGTCAAAAATCACATGGGGAAGAGTAAAATGAATTTAATATTCCTTGGAAAGATAAAAGGAATTAAAAATTCCTTTAGAGGTTGATTAGGCTTAATGAAGGATTAGAGGAGGGTTAGGTGGCTAAGAGAGATTAGAGGCCAGCTTGCAAAAATTGGAGGATGTGACACATCCTAATCAAAGATTAGGCATGTGCACATCTCTAATGTTGAGATTAGGAGAATAATTAGGCTTAGATAAAAATGATGGAGGATGTGACATAAAGGGAATTAAATAAATGACATATTTATTTAATTCATTTGATGAAAGGGGGAAGGTATTTAATTATTTAACTAGATACCTTAGGGATTAGAAGAACTTTAGAGGGATTAATTAAATAATAGTGATATTACTTAATTAATGTGGATAAGGGGATGTTTAGATGAAAGGGGATAAATTTAGATAAATTAAGTGTCCAAATTTAGGTGTCTACAATTACAATCAGATCTGTATTAATCTAGAGGATCAGTACAAGATAACCTTCACTACTCTTTGGGGGACTTTCTGTTATGTGGTCATTCCCTTTTGGTTAAAGAATGCGGGAATAACTTACTAGTGGGTGATGACCCTAATATATCATGATTTCATTCATAAGATTCTAGAAGATTATGTTGATGATATCTTGGCGAAATCTATAACCCATCAGGATCATCTGGAAAACCTGTCTTATTTTTGAAATACTTTGACACTATAAGATGAGACTTAATCCTCTTAAGTGTGTCTTCGGCGTAGACGTGGGAATTTTTTTGGGATTTATAGTCTCTCATCATGGAATTGAAGTCGACACAAATAAGATCGATGCGATTGTTAACGTGCCTCCAACCAGGAATATTACCGAGTTGCAAAGTTTACAAGGGAAGATTCAGGCAATTTGAAGGTTCATATCTCAATTGGTTGATTGTACTCTTCCTTTCACTCATTTTTTAAAGAAAGATGTTCACTTTATATGGGATGAAGAGTGCCATAAATTTGTTGAGTCAATCAAAACCTATTTGGCCAACCCTCTTGTACTAATGTCGGCTATACAAGAGACCCTTTCTACTTTACCTCGTAGCATCACCATATGCTTTAACTGCTCTTCTTGCTCAATATGATGATGTTAGGAAAGAGAAAGTGGTCTACTACATTAGTCATGTCCTAGTTGATTATGGAACTTGTTATTCCTCCATGGAGAAGCAATGCCTTGCTCTCATCTTTGCCACGTAGAAGCTGAGGCACTACCTTCTTCATGTTGAAATGCATGTTGTTGTAAAGAGTGACCTTTTAAAGCATTTATTTTCCAATATTGACCTTGCTAAGAGGTTAGTGAAATGGGTGATGTTAATTTTTGAGTCTGACATAAAGTTTATTACTCAGAATTCGATAAAGGGTCAAGTGGTTGCTGATCAATTGGCAGATGCTCCCTTGTCTCATTCCTTCCTGGGTTTGGATTCATTTCTTGATGAGAATACTTTTGTAATCAATTATGAGCTTGAATGGAAAATGTACTTTGATGGGTCAAGATGTCATACTAGCTCTGGAGTAGGCATGGTTCTAATATCACCTAAAGGTAAGTCGTTCCCTCTCTCCTTTCGATTGGACTTTCCTTTTACCAATAACATCATTGAGTATGAAGCCCTCATTGTCGACTTACGTGCTATGATCGCACTAAAAATAAGACATCTTCGTATACTAGGTGATTTTGAGCTTGTTGTGAACTAAATTATGGGAACCTATCAAGCTAAGCAAAGTAAGTTGTCTCGATATCGAGACCTTGCTTTGTCCTTGCTCAAACAGTTCTCCTCTTTCATGATAGACAATGTCCCTAGGAGGGAGAACTGACATGCAGATGCCATGGAAAGCACTGATTCCTTGGTACCTTCGGAGGAGGATACGGAAGAATACCACTTCGTGGTTCAGGTCCTTTGGTTTCCTATTGTTTCTGATCAGCCTGAATCAAATGATTTTGTGTGTTCTCACGTAGACTCTAGAGAATGGTTTTCTAACATTTATAACTACTTGAAAATTGGAAAATTTCCTGATGATGTGATGAAAAATGATCACACTCGTATACGAACACTTTAAGTCTGTTACATTGTCTTGTCAGAAATTCTCTATTGAAAATCTTATAATGGCTTGCTTCTTTGATGCCTCACTAAAGTAGAAATACCCCTTGCCCTTAAAGAAGCCCATTCAAGTTTTGGGGGTGGACACTTTGGTGGTAAATCCCTGGTGAGGAAATTGATACACATGGGGTACTTCTGGAAAACAAGGGAACAAGATTCCTTCAACTTTGTTAAGAAGTTACCGCAATGTCAACAACATACTTGTCTCATTCATGCATTTGCACAAGAGTTACAAAATTAGACCTCTCCTTGGCCATTTACAAAATGGGGGTTGATATTTTTAGAAAAATATCACCCCTTCCTCTAAAGGACACACTTTTATTACCATCTCTACAGATTACTTCACAAAGTGGGTCAAAACCATCCTGCTTCGATCCACGAACACTAAGGCTATTTGTAGTTTTCTTTTAAACAACATTATTTCTCATTTTGGATTGCTTGCTACACTTGTCTCTAACAATGGTACGCCATTCAAGAACAAGGAAGTAAAGCAATTCCTAGTGAAATTTCACATTCAACAAAGATTTTTGACACCATATTATCCTCAATCTAATGGCCAAGCAGAAGTGTCTAACAAGACTCTTGAGCTCATTCTTCATAAAATATTTAATAAACATGGTAACGATTGGCATATTCAATTAACATATGCTTTGTGGGCCTATCGCACGAGTGTTTGTACGCCGACGAGAACGATGCCTTAAAACCTCGTGTATGGTGTTGAAGCTATCATGCCTTTAGAGTTGGAAATTTCATCTTTGCGGGTTTCCCTTAAAGGGTTAATTGATGATGAAATTTACCAAGCCAATCATTTGAATCAACTAGAGATGCTCAATGAGCACCAATTACAAGCCCTCGATCATCTTAAAGCCTATTAACGATCATTATCTAGACAGTATAATCAAAGTTTACTTCCTAGAACTTTCAAGGTAGTTGACCTAGTTCTCTATGAGAATCAGAGAAATGTAAATGCACCACCTAATCAATGGGGAAAATTCAGTCTTAATTGGTTGGGAGCTTACATTGTCATCTCTGTGTATGGTTCAGGTGCCTATAGATTATCATCTATGGATGGAACGCCTCTAAAAGAACCCGTTAATGCAATGCACCTTCGTCGATACTATGGGTAATGTCTAATGTGTCATATGTGTAGTGTTCACTCTTTAAGGGTTGTAGCATTGCATATGTTGACATTATTTATTAACACATTACAAAATAATTCAATTATGATGTGATCATGTGTGTGTGTGTGAGATACATACATACATCTATCCTACTTGTTGTGTATCTATGCATTACATTATATCTTTTAGGGTAGTTAGATCATTAATGTATTTAATCAACATGCATCCATGTCTGTTCATTAAATCATAATAGCATCTAATGTAAACATACATCCATATACATATATAAGATCCATAGCACCAACATACATGAAAGTAAGGAACATGTACACATCAAAATATACAATGTCATAATATTATAATTAGTATCTCATGTATATATGTATAAATAGTGAATGTCATGTACATGTATCAGGCCACTGTCATCAAAAAATGAGTGGCTACTGAATATGTGTATAAATGTATGTACAAAAAATATCTACAAATATATATCATGACTACAAAACTGATGTACAAAATAAAGCTCTCTACAGCTGAGGCAAGTGGCTCCATAAACCCTCTAGCTCTGGTTGTGGCTGCAGGCGGGGTTGCATAGTGGTAGCAGATCTGGAGCGGTGTAAGCGCAAGGTTGACAAGGCTACGTGCATCCCCATGATCTCTCTTGTTGATAGGTGTTTTAGCACTTCTCAACACAGGTAATGCATAAGTGCATCACCTCTCTTGGAAGACAATTTCCTACAAGTAAATTGTAGAAAACTATCCCAAAGTTTTGGGTGTGGGGTTATGACAATGCTTGGAATATCTTAGTTGGTTGATGTGTTTTGCTGGTAGGAAATTGGGTCTGCAAATGGAGTTTCAAGGTGATGGAAGTGAATGAACAGTGGCTACCCACTCAAAACAACAAGCTGAAACTCACCAAGTTCATTTGATTTAGCTTCATGGTGATGCTTGAGATCCTAATCTAACCAAGGACTAAAATAAATAGCAAAAGGGAAAGGGTTGAGAAATTTTTTCTAATCCTAATATACAAATGAATAGTAACAATGGAGGGTGCTATAGTAGAAAAACTCCCACAAACTAGATTTTTCTTGACCAAGAAAGACCTACAGCTACACAAAATCAATGCAATCTTCAAAGGACTACAGATTTTTAGATTGTACATTCACTTCATGAACACACAATTGAACTAAGTTGTAAAAAATAAGTTAGCTTAGACTAGCTTTACAAAGTGATTCATCATGAAAAAAACACAAAAAATATAATCTGAAAGTGCATCAAATACTGTAACATCCAACACCATTAAAGTCATCTAAGAAACTACAAGTTAAAACTAACATGGAAGTAGAACCATGCATGCAAGATGAGAAAAATCAAAGAGAACATCTATAAAATCATGCAATGTTGTCTTTTACTGCTTAAAATTCCTTTTGCACCAATTCTCCAACCATTTACAAATGAGGGGCAAGCCCCTATTTATAGTTTTCCAAAGCCCAAATGAATGGCTAGGATTAATTCACAATGTGTGGCTCAGATTCAATACAAGTTTAGGTTTCACCTACCCCCAATATTTCTCAACTTAAAATAGGCTATTTTGTCCTCTTCCCTATTTTGTCTTGCAACCTATTTTGTCTTCTAGTGACCTTGGCACTATAGCAGTTTTTTCTTTTAGTGGTTGCCATCCCTGCTGCAACTAAAACTATCAAGGTCTGCCATCTTTTTAGTGCATCTGTAGTATCCTTCAACCAATTAAGTGCATCCTTTTTGAAGATTGGTGTTATGAGAAGTAGATATGTTGCTCCTGATCTGGATGGATAGCTCCTAAAAATCATGATCATTTGGTGGAAGATAAAATAGCCTCCCCCCTGCTCCATGTAAGGTCACCCTTTGTAGTTTTGTCACTGACTTCCTTCGCATGCATTCATATGTTGGTCAGTCCTTCATTGTTTATGCAAACATCCTTTTCCTCTCTTCCTCCGGGGGCTCTTGAGGGTTTCTTCAATGGCCCCTCAACAGGTTCCATAAATCCTGCACCCAAAGACACAGTAAGGACTTTCATATGCAAATCAAGGAAAATGTTATTCAAATCTTGTAAACTCATTGTTAGATCCATCCTTGCATCATTAAAAGATCATAATATTCATATTTGGAGCTCATTTGGACCACAAACATAAATGCGGGTTCAGGGGTATGGGTGCCATAGGGCAGAAGGACGATGGACAATGGATGACAGACGATAGATGAACAGTGGACAACGAACGGTGGATGATGGATGAACAATAGATGGTGGGTAGACCTACAAGTGATGGATGGTGGGTAGTCAGAGGATGATGGAAAACCTTCTGCAAGGGCAGACCTGCAAGCGATGGACGACAGAGAGACAACAGACAACAAATGGTGGATGACGAATGGTGGTCCAATGACAGAGGATGGACAAACGACAGGTGACCAACGGTGAATGAACGGTGAATGGACAATAGGTGGTGAGTAGATGGAAGATAGACAAATGGACGACGAACGATGGATGGTGGATGGATGACAAATGACAGATGGTGGATAGAAGACAACCTTCCATAGGGGCTGACCTACAAGTGATGAATGATGGGCAAGCAACAGATGACGAATGTTAGGTGGACGATGGATGATGGATGGATGATGAACAATGGAAGACAGAAGGATGACAAACGATAGACGAACGATAGACAATGAACGACGGATGGTGGATAGCCTTCCGAAGGGGAAAACCCACAAGCGACGAATGATGGATGGTGGACAAAGGGTGGACGACAGATGGCAGTTCGTGAATGCAAACCCGTAATGTGCTATAGATTCCAAGGTGATAGGCTAAGGGAAACCCACCAGGAACAACGCGCGAAGGAAAATGACCCAGTGGAATTGAGGTAGGTGAACTCGTTTAATGAGGAATTGATCGTTTTAAGGCTCATGACTGATTAGGGCTTGGAAAGAGGGGTGCAGAAAGTGAGGCAAGGGAAAAACAGTAGGTTAGGGATGAAAAGGACTTTTCAGGCATGAAAAGGAAGGGGGTCCCTACCTTCGACGGGGTGTGTGTGCAAAATATGAACAACAAATGGAAAATCACTGGGGAAATTCTCTAGAGCATTTCTTTGATGACAAACTAGAATCACAAACCCAAAATCTCTAGTTTTGATCCTTACGGTCAGACAAACAAACTAGACACTTGACCAAAGGATCAAAACCACTAGTCAACCCAACATTCAGTATGCTAAAAATCCAAGTGTGTGCAGATGCGTTAATTTCGATCCTTAAGTTGCTATAGGAACCCAATCTCCATCAAGTTAAGTTTCATGGTTTATTCTAAATCCAAAAGCATTTGAGACATTGCCTCGCTACCAGTCAGGAGTCCATAGCCCCGACGAGGTTGTCACTATGATTCTCTCGAACATTGATCTATTGTCGGTTGGGCGTCCATAGCCCTGGTAGAGTTGCTCAGATCCCACTAAAACTGAATTTATTTTCTTTCTTTTGTTTCTTTTCTTTTGATTTTTTCTCTTTTCAATTCTTTTCTTTTCAACCCGTCGGTAGTGAACCTTGCACTCAGGGCTAAGAATCATAGTGGCGTTGAAGTAGAATTTTAGATTTTTCGCTTAACTAGACTTCGCAAAGGAACCACAACAACCTCGGGATTCTTAAAGTGTGTAAGAGATATAAAATTTTAGAATACATCATAGTCAGACCAACCAATGACTTATCCTCTTTGAATCAAGCATCCAAGTCACTTGACGCTAACAGAAGATCCTCACCATCCACTCTGAAAACTTGATTAGAGTTTATTGAATAAATACATAGAACAACCCCAGGCAATAAATATGATCGTTGTGTGCACAAATGTGCCCAACTTAAAGCAAAGGGACCTTGAGCAAAGCAGCAAGGCAGAAGCAAAATAAAAGCAAATGAAAAGAAAACACCTACACTAACCAAAGTGAGAAAGTGAAAGAAAACAACAAGGAAACTACCCAAAAGAAACTAACCTATGAAAAACCAACTACTCTAACGAAAGTAGGAAAGCGAGACTATATACATGAAACCTAAACTACCCAAAATGATATATGTACAAAAATATTCACAAAGCACTATGTTTAGGCAAGGAAAACTGATGTTTATGATCGTCGGGTTTTGTAATGCATGCATAAGAAAAAGGGAAATTGTCATAGTTCTAAGCCATGCAAACTTATCGTTATATTCAGAAAAAAGAAGCTCAACATTGTAGCATTCAAATTCAATAACATGCTTAGAAAGAATTAGCAATTGAGGTGGTTCGTTAAACCCATGGTTAATCCATAAACAAGTCTTTCTCCCCTCGTTCCCATAATCAAAATGATAAATGCAACTATAAGTATTCAAAAGAGTAAGGAAAGATAGAACCTGGATGTCACCATGCAGAGGTGGTAGTGTTTGACAATTGAGAGAGAGCACTGCATCATCAGTCATTGTGTTGGCAGCCTTGGGTGGAGGCACTAGATGGTGCAACATCCTTGATCTTGATTAGGAATAGGGCTGGGAGGATGGGCAGTGAACACCTCTTCCAAGCCACTAGTGGGATCTGCAACCTCTATCAGTTTTTCTTCAAGGAAATATACTTCATTTTCTTGATCTTCCATAGTCCAGACCTCTATTTGATTGTTGTCCTCAAGGGGAAGCGTGCCATCCAATTCCAGTTCCCTTGTGTTGACCTTAATTTTCTGATGTTCAATGTCATAGGAACATGACATGGATGAATATGTCCTATTGCAGTTCTCTGAATGTGAAGGAGGATCAACAATGATCAATGCAGCAGGACTCCTAGTTACATCCTGTAGTTGGCCAGGTGTGTCATGCTTGTTAGCAACCATCAAAACACTCCAGCCTTTGTCTTCTTCTCTTTTCATTTCATGTATCTCAACATGACGTTCACTTGTTTCCTCTTGTTCACTATTGCTGTAGATGGAGAATGAATCCCTCTCCCATTCTAGAAGTTCCAATATTTCACCGTGTAGAGGTTCAGGTAATATATCTTCATCATTGCCATCTTTTGTAATGTACTCCTTGGTGTCGCTATGCCTTTGTGGCACAATTCCAAGTGGGAAGAAAGTGGCAAGGGAAACTGCCCTTTAAGAGGATCGATGTATGACAAATGATCCACCTCCAAAAATCCTCCATAAAGCCTCTCATCCATTGCATATAAATTTTCCACAAGAGGGAAAGACTCTTGATGATCTATGGACAACATTCCCATATGTTTTGGTTCATCATTTGGAGGTTCAAAATGTCATGGATCTTCTTCCATTGCTGTCCCAATTCCTTCTTGAGGGATTCCTTTAGCTAAGCTATAACTTGGTTTTGGCTCTTGGACCTCTACTTCAATCTTGACAGCAACTAGGGGAGGTTGGGCACTTGGCTGCTCCACTTGTTCTCTAACTTGTTTGACAACTTCTTGGCATAGTTGACATGTGAACCCTAAATGTGGCAAGTCATGGAGCCTACACCAACTCAAAAAAAATAACACTTCCAAATCCACTTGGCATCTTAGCTCTTGCCAATCCCTTTCTAGTCTTGACACGAGCTCATTGTATCTTTCCACTATTGGGTCCTCATCATCACTTGAGTAGGAGGTTTGATGTTGGAGAACTGCATCATATGGTTGTTCCCATTCCTCCAAATCCTCTTTTTCAGATGCTTGATCACTATCATTTATGAAGAAGAGGTCCTCTAATATTATTTCACTTATACTCTCATCATCATTTCATGCTACCCCAAGGCATTCTGCATCTTCTTCTTGTTCTTCAACATTTTCATCGGTTGTCCTAGCACATGCTACTGTGAACTCTGTTGATTCATTGCTAACTGCCTGTGATATAGGGGGATTCGCTACTCATGAGTTCTCTTCGTTCAGAGAGCCTCATGAGGTGAACTACCCTATATTACCTCAATGGAACAATAGTGGAAGTTATAGAATCCGAAAGAGCAGGTCATAGAGGTTTTTTGGAAAAACTATCAAGCTCTCGGCCAAAGGATGTCAACACAGAATATGGACAATAGCATGACACACTAGCATCTTAGAGGTGCGTTGGCATCTCATATGGACCAAAGAATGATTTTATCACATAAAATAGCCAAAGGACTACTACTCCGAATGCTAAAAACCATAGAATATAGTAAAATAGCAAAAAGTGATAGATTTGAGATGAGGTGAAGAGTAAATGATAAAGATAAGGAGAAGAAAGGAACGAGATACTTACGACTGTGTGGGTGATGAAGCTTCCAGCTCATGAGTTTCTTCAATACCTGCACACAAGAGGGAGAGAGAAATGGTTGGGGTTGTATAGGGGCCTGCCTCAGTCGGACCTCGTTTTGGTGTTCCCACCTCCATAGACAACCAGATAGATAGAGAAGTAGAGATGAAGTAAAGAGCACTAAAGCAAAATAGTGTTATGCTACTCAACCAAGTAATAGAGGAGAGGAGTGAAATCTTACCACCTCCACCAAGAGCGCTCAAGGCTAATGGGGGAGAAAATGAGAGGAACTCAAGCCTTTGCTGCAATGGCATTTTGTTCCACACTTGCTCTATTGAAGTGGTGAGTGTTGATGTTGTTGCTGTGAAGTGTAAAGTGTTTAGCTACAATTCTTAGAGCTATCAAGAGTGAGCTCAATTCTTGGAAGAATATTGTGAAGCTTGTGAATGAGGTCAAGAAGTCGTGAAGAGCTGAAATGCTTGTTGAATGAGTGAATATGAAGGAGAGATGAAGAGAAACGGCCATATTCAGGTCGGTCGGCTAAGGAGGGTGCTACAAATCGACCCCCAATGGGAAGAGTAATGCCTCTACAGGCTCCAGACAAGAGAATCTGTTAGGGACGTAAGCGCATCACGCGGACGTCTACGTGCCGTGCGGGTGTCTCTGATAGAAACGCCTCCACCGATGCTCAAAATAGGTGCCAAGTGTGATGCAAGTAGCTGGCTTAGGTGGAATTAAGCCTTCAAACTTGGTTTTCTAAGGTGGATAAAGGTAAAAAGGGGAATTGCACCTAGGGTGAAAATTTGCTCTTATACATTTTCTACCACTTTAGTGAGCACGAACACTGATGAGTGCTCGGTAAAGTAGATCAAGAAAGAGTAGGGTTAGAAACATATACCTAATCGTCGAGGAAGCAGACTGTGATCTGGCAAACTCGAGAGGGCAAGGTCAACAGAGGACTTCGTAGCTCTTCATAACTATGAAGTTGAAGAAAGAGCATATACTCAAGATGAAGAAGATGTAGATCTTCAATCCAATATATACAAGAGATAAGAGAGAGATGAAAAAAGCACGCGGTGAAATAAAAACCCGCTTAGGAGTAGAACCCACACCACAAAATAAGTGTGTGATAAAAGAAAACCCCGCTCAAGGAGAACCCTTATCACAAAAGAGGTGATAAAATAAAACCTCGCTCGAGGAGGAGAACCTGTATCACCAAAAAGCGCGTGGTGAAAGCAAAACCCGCTCAAGAGTAGAACCCACACCACAAAGGAGGTGATAAAAGAAAACCCCGCTCGAGGAGGAGAACCTATATCACCAAAAAGCGTGTGGTGAGAGCAAAATCCACTTCAAAGTAGAACCCACACCACAAAGGAGGTGATAAAATCAAACCCCGCTCGAAGAGGAGAAACCATATCACCAAAAAGAGCATGGTAGAAGCAAAACCCGCTTCAAAGTAGAACTCGCACCACAAAGGAGGTGATAAAAGAAAACCCCGCTCAAGGAGGAGAACCTATATCACCTAGTAATTAGGAGCTCTACAAGTTCTTAGTTCTATAGAGTAAGTCAGTAGACAGTCACACAGACCATCATTAAGTTGAAAGGCTTTCAAAGGGGTCCCTTGGGAACCCGACATGAAAAAAGAGGGGTCCACTCAAGGGACGCACTATTTGAAAAGCGAGGTCTAGTCAGGCTGCCCCCAAGCTAAACACAAAAGTTGTGAAATAGGTCTACTTGGGCTGCCCCCAAGCTAGACGCTTATGAATTCATTTGAGAGGAAAAGCTTTCAAAGAGGTCCCTCATGATCCCTTCAAAAGACAGAGGGGTCCACTCAAGGGATGCTTCAATTGAAAGAGAGAGCGAAAAGAGGAGTCCCTAAGTAGGACACACATCTCTGAAACAAGTTATCACTTCTCCCAACATATAGGGGAGGAGAACCATACAAGATTCTCATAACAGGATAGAGGTAAACCTCAATATCACTTGTCACACAAAGTAAAAGCAAGTGCATTAGTCAAACGGGGGTTTGATGGCACCTGAATCACAAAGTTGTATTTTATCCTTCAAGGCTTTACATTCGCTAGTAGAATGACCAAGAAATCGATGGTATGCATAGAAAGAATTTCCCCCTTCATCATGTTTATGAATTTTATTACGTGTAGGAGAAGGAAGAGTGATTAAGTGGGCTTTTAGAAGCTGCAACAAAATACGCTCTTTCTTAGATAAAGGATGAGGAGCAGGAAGCAACCCTTTCTCTTATGGAGAAAGGTTTGACTTCTCACAAGACGAAGAAGAAGACACGAATGTAGTAGATAGAGGAGGACAAATCAATCTGTGAGAACAAGGTTGAGAGGAATTCACATCGCCATTCAACCATGGTTTATGTTTAGATTGTTCCTTCAACCAACCAAGCCCTAGATTACGCTTACGAGGCATGAATTCTATAGGGACTTGGATGCCTTGTTCATTATACTTGCAACCTTTACGCTCGTAGCCACATTTAGAAATGAGCTTAAAGTCGAGGCCATAACGTGTTTGCAGATCTTGAAGAGGAGGGTCCTCATAAAGAGAATTGTCACAACAATGGGGATCACACTCCTTTATGGGATCGCCATCATCCTTACTAATAGGACTACAACACTATCCTCTTTAGTAGAAGTGTAATCATCCTCCTCAAGAGGAGGATCAACACTAAGAAAATTACAATCCACATTTACATTGCCCCGCAATGCAGAAGAATCACCATCTTTGATGGTAGATGTAGATGATGTTATCGGAAGGTCTAAGTGGATCAGGTCAAATTTATATTCCTAAATAAAGGAATTTGTAAAGTCTAAAGAACCCCAATCATCACCAAGACATGCATTCCTTTGGGAAGAGGTAGGTTTAGGATTTCTTGCTTTAGAAAGATCTTCTTTAGGGATGTTTATATTGAGAGTGTCATTTGTAGTAGGTATTTTTGGAGTAAACATCAACACACTAGAAGATACTGAAGGAATAAGAGTACGCACAACCAAAGGTTGACCAACAGCCACCATCTCACATAGGTGCACAACCTCAGGGTCAGCCTTGATTGTGACTACTTTATTGTTACAAATAAACTTAATAGATTTATACAAGGTAGATGGGACTGCACCCATAACATGAATCCATGGTCTACCAAGAAGGAGGTTACCAGGAAACTTCTCTGACATAACATATACTAGGGTAGGTATGGTAATGGGTCCCAACCTCAAAGGCAAGACTATCGTGCCTAGGGCTTGTCAACCGACATTATCGAACCCATGAATGTCAACAAAAGAAGTACTAATAGAAGATGAGTCAACATTAATTTTAGGTAATAGATCAATGCTACATACATTGAGTGTTGAACTAGCATCAATGAGAGTACATCTAATGCCAATCTTATTAATATTAATTATAATCATTAGACGATCTACTTGCCTTTATACTTCTGGAGGCAGGAGCTCCTACGGATAGAACATAATATTCGGCGAATTCGCACAAACATAATCCATCAACACATTAGCATCCATCAGCCTAGTGGCAGAAGGAAAGAGGATCTTTTGCAAGGATTCTTGAAGCATACCTTGATAAATCAGAGTAGACTGAAGCATGTCCCATAATGAGATCTTAGCCGGAGTATCCCGAGGTTGCTCAACAAGATCCTTATCACTAGGTGCTTTAGTCATAGGTTTAAGAGCTTGAAGAAGACTTGGTTGTTTATTCATACCATTCTCATAAGTATGGGCTACCGATCTATAAGAGGGAGCCAAAGGAATATCAAGAGAACCACCATCAAATGGAACACCATCAATAGAACAAACCCTTTTAGGAGGACTAGCTAGAGTTATGTAAACGATCGGTCTCTTAGGCTTTTGAGGGGCAACAGAGACATGGACTGCATTTAAAGAATCATCACAGCTAGTAGAATAATTACTTGAATACATATTCTCAACATAAATCCAAACAAGATCAAATTTGGAATAGTCATTTGAAGGAACATTCTCAACATCGATCCATGGAGCATCAGATGTGGAAGGAGGTTCTTCATTTGCCAATGCAATGTCTCTAGAAGAGAGTGCATTAGAACAAAGATGAGATTCTTCATTCACGAATGCAACATCTCTAGAAGAGAATGCATTGGAATGAAGGGTAGATTCATCATTCACAAATGCATCATCTCTAGAAGAGAGTGTATTAGAATGAAGAGAAGGTAGGGTATCATGAACAAAGGTATCAATGATTTTATCTTCTTGTGACAAAATATCCTCTGAAGAAAGAGGAACTTCATGAGAAGGATAAAGGATACCAAGTGACATAGGCAAATCCAAGTCACCGTCACATGTATCAAATCGAATGTCATCAATATCTTGGATAATATTAGATATAGAACTAATAAAAGAAGATATTAAATCCATTACAATTTTTTTTGAATAACAATGTTCTTCACGTCATGTTCACAAAAATGTGATATAGGGGGATTCGATACTCACAAAATCTCTTCATTCAGAGAGCCTCATAGGGCGAATTGCCCTATATTACCTCAATGGAACAATAGTAGAAGTTACAGAATTTGAAAGAGCAGGTCACAGAGGTTTTCTAGACAAACTGTCAAGATCTCGGCCAAAGGATGTCAACGAAAAATATTGTCAAGCTCTCAGAGGTGCGTCGACATCTTGTATGGACTAGAGAACAAGTTTATCACAGAAAATAACCACAAGACTACTTCTACTCCAAATGCTAAAAACCATAAAATAGGGTAAAATAGCAGAAAGTGATAGAACTGAGGTGAAGAGTAAATGATAAAGATAAGGAGAAGAAAGGAATAGGATACTTACAACCGTGCGGGTGATGAATCTTCCAAATCATGAGTGTCTTCAATACCTGCACACAAGAGGGAGAGAGAAATGGTTGGTGTTGTATAGGGGCCTGCCTCAGTCAAACCTCGCTTTGGTGTTCCCACCTCCACGGATAGCCAGATAGATAGAGAAGTAGAGATGAAGTAAAGAGCACTAAAGCACTAAAAAATAGTGTTATCATGCTACTCAACCAAGTAATAGAGGAGAGGAGTGAAATATTACCACCTCCACCAAGAGTGCTCAAGGCTAATGGGGGAGAAAATGAGAGGAAGTCAAGCCTCTGCTGCAATGGTGTTTTGTTCCACACTTGCTCTACTAAAGTGGTGGAGTGTTGATATTGCTGCTGTGAAGTGTAAAGTGTTTGGCTACAATGCTTAGAGTTGTCAAGAGTGAGCTCAATGCTTGTAAGAAGATTGTGCAGCTTGTGAATGAGGCCGAGAAGTGGTGAAGAGCTAAAATGCTTATTGAAGGAGTGAATATGAAGGAGAGATGAAGAGAAACGGCCATATTCGGGTCGGTCAGCCGAGGAGGGCATTACAAATTGACCCCCAATGGGAAGTGTAACACCTCTGCAGGCTCCAAACAAGGGAATTTGTCAGGGACCTTAGCATGTCATGTGGACATCTGCGCGCCACACGGGCATCTCTGATAGAAACGCCTCCACCGATTCTCAAAACAGTCGCCAAGTGTGATGCAAGCAATGGGATTAGGTGGAATTAAGCCTCTAAACTTCATTTTCTAAGGTGGATAAAGGAAAAAAGGGGAATTGCACCTAGGGTGCAAATTCGCTCTTATACACTGCCAACCATTCCTCTTTTTGTGTGGAGGACTATCCTTTACCAATGGAGGAAAGGCCTTTAAATTCATTTCTAGGTGATCCTTTGTCAAGTCTCTTTGTTGTCCCAAGGAATTCAGCTCCTTCTTGTTGATTCTTATCCTCATCACATGTTGTCCCAGTGTTTTCCTCTATGGAGATTCTTGGTTCAACTTCAATGTGTTGCCCTCCAAATGTTGACAACTTTCTTGCCTCATGGGATGAATCCTCTTCATTGAGAGTTGGTTGTTGTGACTTTCCTAAACAACCATTGACTTGAGTCATGATTTCTACACATGATAAGTAATTCAATCCTGAATGTGGTGCATTGTGGAATCTACACCAACTAGAAATCAATAGCTCTTCCAATCTTAGTCCATCCTTGCTACTCAAGTGTTCTTGAATCAACTCTGGGTCTGGAAGAGCCAAGGGATGATATATTTCCCAAAAGGGAATTTCTCCTTGCAGAACCTTTTCAATTCTGCCCAAGAATGTTGGGCATCCAAATTCATTATGTCTACGAGTGCCATGGATCCTACACCTATCTGCCAATACAAATTGTTGAACCGGTCTTCTTAATCTCCTATTAAAAATTTGCATGTAGCTGAGTAATGTTGATTTGTAAATGTTGCTCCATTTCAACCCATCTCTTGTTCTTGTTTTCCTTGCCTCCAAATTTCTAATTTCTAACTTTCCAGCATATAAAGAGATCTCCCTATCTTAGATTTTACTTGAAAGTTCTTTTCAACTTTTGACTTTCAGCTTTGTAGCCTCAAGCTCAGCCATGCCCTCCTTCTAGCACTAGTTTTGTTGATGGGTGTTTTAGCACTTCTCAACATAGGTAATGCCTAAGTGCATCACCTCTCTTGAAAGACAATTTCCTACAAAGTAAATTACAGAAAACTATCCCAAGGTTTTGGGTGTTGGGTCATGACAATGCTTGGAATATCTCAGTTGGTTCACTAACTCATTTGACTGCAAAATCTGACGAAATATGTATAATTTGATGTATTGTTGGATGCTTGTAAAATTTGATGTGTAATTTTCAATTTTTTAAAAGTTTATCCCTGACGTTTGTCAAAATTTTGACGAACCTGGGTTTCGTAGAAATTTTGACTAGCAGTTTTGTCAAAATTTCGACAAACATGAAAAATAAGAAAAAAATCAAATTGTGGCTGACATAAAAAAAATTGAGTTCTTTGATTTATTGCAAAAGTGTTTTGCTCTACTTGAGACAATTTGTGGAGAACTAAGGATGATTTTCTTGGAAAAAATCAGAAAAAACTCAAGAAGATATCACTAGGTTGAGGGTAGTCATTGTCTTTTTGCAGAATTCAGTTGTGAAATCAGATTTGTAGTTTGAGGTTTGAAAATCATATTTTAAAGCAACATCTCATCAGATTTCATTTTTAGAGGTTTAAGGTTTTGAGAATTTCATGTCCAGATTTTGTTGTGTGGAATCACCATAAGATTACAACCAAGGAACAAATTCTTGTGACTATAATTATGTGATCCATAACTCTATTGGTCATGTGGCATAGTTGTGCTATAACAAATACATGATGCATTCATGTGTGACCCAAGTTTAACGTGGCTATGTTGTGATAGAAATGGAGGCACTCATATAATGTAGTTAATTTAGGTTCTATAATTTAGGTGTCAATCATCATTGGGTGCATTTAGGTTGTCTCAAGTTTAACAGGTTACGATGTAATTATAGCATGATCCAAGAGTGATTACCACTTGCTGCAATAAGGAGCCTATAACTCTGATTGATATGCAGAGTGGTTGTGTTATATCAATTATGTAGTGAATTTAAGCACAACCCATGTTTAATGGGCTATTCTAGAGAGTGATCAATATTTTCTAAACCTTATGAATGTTACTTAAAATTGTATAGCTTAAACTACAAACCAAGTTTGTTACATACTTGAAAGCAATCTTGGGTTACCGAAAACTATAATAATGTGATCTACTAATAACCATTATAGAAAGTATTAAAGCAAGACCCATGTTATATAGGATACATTTCCCTGATCAGGTTTACATACCTTAATGATCAAACACAAGTTTCCCACACACTCTAGGATACAATCAAAGATCATACCACAACTTTTTCAAGACAACTAATTTTTTGACCCAAGATTTAATGTTGTTTTTTAATACCAACAAAAGCATTGGTAAGAGCATGATTAGGGTACAAACCCTAGGCCTCCGCAGAAAAATAAACAATAACTCTAGAGGATTAGTGAGGTTGCAATACCAAAAATATTGAGACATGTAGCTAATAAAAAAATCTTGCAATCTAAAGATTGTAGCCAATAACAAGCACACTATGTAGCTTAGTGACATTTGTAAATGCAATCTACAGTAAGAAGAATGATAGTCACTTGAGATGTGACAGTCAAGAAGAGGCTAAGCAATGACAAGATAATAAATCTCAAACCTTGCATAGTAAAGTGGATATTTTAACAGTGATTTTCCTTACCCCCTTGCTGACCTTAAGGGTTTTTCAAATGTTTTTGTTAGTGTTAGACAAGGAAAATACAATCAAGGAATGACTGTCCAAATGAAGTAACAGTGGTAAGCATAGGTTCAATGTTTCTTCTTAGCCATTAATGTATAATAGAGGTAGTGGATTGCATGTTTGAGTAGTGTTTTGAGAGTCATCAAAGATGGGAGAATAGTGAATAATACCTTGTGGACTATGAAGTAGTGTCAATAAGGTTGAAGGATCTTAACATCTACAATACCATGAAACAATGAGTCCCCTGTAGTAAGTAGGAAGTCTATAGGGCATAGTTTGATTTTATAGAAGGATGCGCATGAAAGGAATCTTCAAGTGATAATGAGTGAGTTGTTTGAGATTGCAGTTGAGGGTGCAATACCTAGTCTTAAAGGAAGTTGGCAAACTAGTAAATGTGCAAGAAAATCAAATCGTACACAACAAACAATTCACAATGTTATCTTGCATAATGCCTTGAGTTTGAAGACAAAAATATCATTGTATCTTGATAAAAGTGGTGACCTTAATGGTCAATCATTGGCAACCATGATTTTAAAACATGTTATTGTGCTTATGGAGGCAACATTTTAAGCAAGGCAGTGAGTGGTGGTTTGGAACAATGGCAGGTATGAAGGAATTGCTTTATATGCATACTATGCAGTCTAGCTTAAGACAACATTCTTAGAAGAGATTGAAGGTGGATTATGGAACTGAAGGGGTTACCATGAAAAGGATTAAAGCAAAGACTGAGATCTTTTTTTCTTTTTCTTTTTTTTTTAGGCTACAGGAATCGGGTAGCATGACCCCATATAAACTGCAATGCACCTGGTAAATTTTTTAAAGTGACCGGTGGCGCTGGTGTGACACGCCCTCCGGTACCACGGGGGTGGGAGACTATACCTCGTGACCAACCTCCTGCAGGAAAGATTTATGTCCAATCGAGCTAGGGCCTAACCCAAGGCTGAGATCTATTTAAAAGCCATGGTCATGAAGATATTAAAGAGATGTCACATGCAAAACCCTAGTAGTTGGAGTAATGAATCATTACCAAAGAGGGATAGTGTGTTGGGGCAGATTTAGGAGATCTCCACATTATCTAACTATAGGGAAATACATCATTTATTTATTTTTAATTAAAAGAAATCATTCTAAACCCTATATCGATACATTGATACTTCAAAATCCTTTGAGGAATTTGAGATTATGCAAATATATGTCAAGTAAATACCTAGATTATAAATAGTAGTAGGAACAATGTAAGATTTGTTAAGCAGAGCAGGAATGAGATAAGCAGCAATGAATCATATGCCTCCTTTCACACAAATCTTTTCATCGTTCTCTGTCATTCTTAAACTAAAACACTTCTCCATTTTGGCGGTCTATGCTTGAAAATAATGTTTTGACGAAGGTTTGAGAGTATGTTTATTAAAATGAAAACTCCATTCAGGTGGGCTATGCCTAAAAACAAGATTTTGACAAAAATTTTAGTGTATGTTTATTAAAGTTTTAGAGTATTTTGGCAGGCTATATTCTTGATTCCTTAAATGATTTATTCAAATGGACTGTTACTAAATAAATGACTAAGGATTTAGTCATTTTTATTTGTGTGACTAAATATTTTTTAATCAATGACCAAACTAGTAATTTATTTACTCATTTATAGTTGAGTTACAAAAAATGAGTAGAATTTAGTCATTTTTAGTTGTGGTGACTAAAAGTTTTAGTCACCTAGTCATTTATTTACCAAATTCTACTAGCGTGTGCTTCCTTGTGCGATTAGGTATCTCTCAATGTTGAGGGCCCTAGGGATAATCTCTTCATAAGAAGTGACACATTGCATCTTTAACTAAAAGGATAAATCTGTATTGACATTAGTAATGATGATTTTGACTTGTTGCTCCTTAGGAATAGGTCACTTGCTCTTACTAGCTCGCTACCTCCATCATTGTAGGAAGTTTGTGATCAAGTTCAATATTCTAATTTTAAGAGTCTAACAGTTGGAAATCATAGTAAAATCAGAATTTAATAAGTTTTGGAATTAGCATTTTAAAGTGTTTTTTGGGGCCATTAACTTCAAACTATCTTCTCTTTTGCAGGGGTGGTTGCATGCCAATTTTTTTTGGTGTAAAATATCAGAATTATTAGGTTTTGTTACCTGTCTATGAATAAAAATTATTGGAGTGTGAGTTTGATATTTTTTGAAGATCTAAATAGTCAAGCTTGGTAAAGAAAAATTATGTCAGATAATATTAGTCCAGAACAAAATGAAGAGACACTTGATAGATTGTGGGCTAGATTGAAAAGAAAGGGTGATGGGAAATGTTATTGTCCTTGCAATAATTGCAAGGGCTTAAAGACGAGATGAATTTTAATCACAACAGCTGAGAAAAATTGTAGGCAGCATGGTCACGTTGAAGGGGGGCATGATTTTCATCCATTGGTAAGTTGATCATTATATGTGTTTATATCATTTTAACATTATATATATATAATCACTTGATCATAATCATGGTTTATTTGTGTCTATCATTATTATAAAGGTGGGGCGCCCTAGGGCACATGATATGGATTATCATGGCCCGAAGAATGTGGTTTTGCAAGTGGGCGAACATGGAACTGTGAATATCAAAGATGAAGTTAATGATCCTATGGAAGAAAGATGATTATGCGCCAAAAAACACAGTTGAAGATGATGGTACAGATACATTGATCCATGACACATTTAGTGGCAGAGTTGATCATGATGATTGAGATGACTTTGATGATGCTCATGATTTACCTGTACTTGAGAAGGAATATGAGCCCCTTTATGAAGGCTCCCAAAAAACTATTCTCTCTATTGTATTGTTGTTGTTGAACTTGAAGGTTATGAATGGTTTATCAAACATAGCAATCTCACGGATGTTAAGGTATGTCATATATGTCATCTTTTTTCATCTATTTTAATTGTTGTTAGTTCATCACTAGTAAATAAATGATAAAATATGTACCATTAATATTCTTTATATTAACAAATTATTTTTTGTTGTAGATTGATTGGTGAATTTTGTTACCACCATCAAATATTTTACCTCACTCATACCGAGATTTATCTGGCATTATGAAAGATATTGGAATGGAGTATCAAGCAATAGATGCATGTCCCAATGATCATATTATATATCATAAACAATATGAATTTGCAACAAAATTCTTGGAATGTCATATCAGTAGATATCGAACAAATCAACTAACAAAAAAGGTGCCTCGCAAGGTTCTTCATTATATTCCCATTATTCCACGTATGCAACAATTATTTAGGTGCGAAAGCTTAGCGTAATTTATAGATTACGATGCATGGAATAGAAGTGGAGATGACATTCTTTGAATTCCTTTGGATGGTTCTGCATTTAGGGACATGGAGGAAAAATGGCCACATTTTAAAGAAGAACCTCGTAATCTTAGGCTTTCATTGGGAGTGGACGGTGTCAATCCATTTGGAGAGCTGAGATCTATTTATTCAGTGTGGCTTGTTTTTGTTATCAACAATAACATTCCTCCATGGATGTCAATAAAGAGGGAGCACATAATGTTGTCAATGATTGTTCCAGGTATTTTTTTACATCAATTTTCTTTAACATAGTAGCATCTCATTTGTCTTATTTGTTGCATAATGACTTATATTTTTTTCATTCAATAGTCATGTACATTAATTTATATATATTGTAGTAAAATGGTTATAATAATTGTGTAATGTTTATGTTCATTCAACTAGGTAAGTACCAAGTTAAATATATGAATGTATATATCGAGCCTCTTATTGACGAGTTAAAAAATTTATGGAATGGCGTCACTATGTATGACATATCTAGACCAATAGGACAAAGCCAATTTCAATTCTATGCAATGCGTGTATGGACAATTCATGATGTCCCAGGGCTAACACATTTTTGTGGTATGTTATAAAGCTCAACTGCACTTTAACAATATTTAATTTTATGAAGTAGATATCATGCATATTTTTAAAATAATCTATTCATTATATATAATTATAAAAATTGACATTTTTAATCCAATTATATATGATCTTGCAGGTCTTCAAACAAAGGAAAAATTTGCATGTCCAATTTGTGGTCCAAAGATGAAATCTCGTCATTCAACAAGTTTAGGAAAGCAGGTGTTTGATGAGTATAGGCACTTCCTCTATAGAAACCATAAGTATCGAACTACTGAAAAACATCTTTTCAATGGGAAAGAAGAGACTACATCAAAACCACGAAGAATGACACCTTGCCTATGGAAGTTGGAATATAATAGAATTAATTGTCAAGGTTATACATTAGATCAAATTGTTTATCTATCATATATGATATGTTTTGAATTTATATTTTTATATTGTGTTGTGTTTACTCATGTTGTAATTGACAATGATTGTTGTCGTTAATTTCTTTAACTTATATGCTTCATGAAGGTCGTCAAGGCATTAATGGTCGGCTTCCACAGGGACTGAAAAGTTATCCCAGAGCCTACTGTGCATTTGCATTTGATACAATGCATATCGGAAAGAATATAACATAAATGTTATGGAAAATATTGGATGGAAGGCATGACAAAGAAAAAATTGTCAAAATTTGTAGTGACATTTAGGAAGCCAATCATGCAATGAAAAATGTCATTCAATTAAATAGCAATGGAGACCAAATTAATATAAGTTCCCTTCATTGGTTATTAATGGAGCAGAAAAGCAATGCTATAAAAGCAACAAAAAATTCATTTTGATTTCCCACAGGATTTGCTGCGAACATAAACAATATAATAACAAAGAAAGGTGAATTTGGGTCAGGGATGAAAACGCATGATTGGTATACCTTCATTAAGGTAATTATTCTGGTATATTATATACACTTGTATAATGCATGTACTTTTCAGTGTATTATGTTTACTACTTTTGGAAAAATAATGAAAAGATCATTTTATAATTGTTGCAAGACGCTCTACCTCTATCTCTCCCAAACAACTTTGACAACAATGTCAAGAAAGTTATATATGATCTTAGAAAATACATGAGGTAAGTAGCAATATTTTTTCAATTCGTTGTATACATCTTATAATTGCCATTTATTTTACTTGTTATGTAATATACTGTATATTTTTGTTAAATCTCGTTAATATATTTGCACCTTGAATCACTCACCTAAAGAAATCCATAAAGAAGATATAAATTATTGGAAGAGAAAAATTCCTTGTCTAAATGAAAAAGTGTCTACCTTCAATATTTTTCAATGCACAAGAACACTACCTCATACACCAAGTTGAGGAGATTGAATTGTGTGGACCTGTACACATAAGGTAAATGTGGATGGTTGAGAGGAACTTGAAATTTTTGAAGGCTTTGGTTAGAAAAAGAGCACATCCTAAGGGTTCTATGGTGGAGGGATATATGGTATACCAGACCATGGTGTACATTAGTAAATATCTTCCTAAGTTTGTAGCAAAGATCTATGTAGATCACATTTGGGATCCCAACTCCATTAACAAATTCGAAGGGGAGTACCTGATGGGGAAAGGTAGATTGAGGAAAGTGAGAGGTAATTATAAGATGGTCATGGAGATTAATTGGAATACATTTTATATATGGTTTTTATGTATATTATACTTATTTAATTTTTTATTTTCAATATACATCAATTATAAATTAAGGTCTATACTATGGTATTTAACTAATTATACGTCGTTTGTGAATTTCAAATTTTTTTGATACAGTTGGTCGAGAGTGGGTTGCACTACATTTGTACGTCACAAAAAATATTGATTGGATGATGGTATGGATTCAATGATGTCAACAATTTGATTGTGCATTAAGATGGGAAGGTGCGGCTTCATTGGTTAAAGAAGCTCATCGTAATGGAGATTCCAATGTTACACAAAGGGAAATTGATTTAGCATATGGTTTAAGAGATAAAAAGGTACATATAAATATATTAATCACCCATATTATTTAATTATTTTTAATTATATTGATTTATATATATGTTGAGATTATTTTCTTTGCATACATTCAACCAAGAATAAATATGTTTATCAACTGGCGATATTGCAATAATTTTTACATGTTTGACATATTTCAGGTGAAACACCACAAGGCTATGTGGGGCAATGGTTGTAAATTTCGAATCAAAATGTTGGATGACATGAAGAAAACTTGTGATTCTAGTATAACTACAGTCTTTCAGGTGACTAATGTTTCATCTAGAAGAGACATACATCCAAAAGTCTTAGAAAATCGATATTATGGGATTTTGGATGATATAATTGAGTGTGAATTTAAGTCCTTTAGATTAATTTTGTTCGTCGTCCTATGATATAGGCTACGATTGAATGAAAATAATCCCGAGAGAACTGTTATTGAACATGATAATGGATTTACCATGGTTAATACAAGGTTGATCGAGTGAGCTGGAAATGAGCCCTATGTTCTTCCAAGCCAATGTGAGCAGGTATTTTACTCAGAGGTTCCAATTAAACCAGGTTGGTCATTTGTTGTTAAACATGATCCAAGAGGAAGGCCGATAAAGTATAATGTGGTGGAAGAAGAAGATATCGAAGAACTAGAAGTTGATGTAGATGATGATCAGGATCAACAGTTAGTTGATGATGTCACTGATGAAGATGTCGAAGAGGAGGAACTAGATCATGATGATGTAAGAGTTAATGTTCATAAATATGATATACATGTGGATGATGATATTATCGAAATTGATATCAATGATGATGATGATATGGCCATTCCTTACAATGTTGAATCTGGATCGGATGATACAGACAAAGAGTTGGATGAAGAAGAAGATCAATGACTTTGAAATGTATGAGTTATGCGATTATATTATCTATTTGATATTAATTTCTTGATAGAATTATATTTGACTTATGTGGTTACATAATTAATTCATGATGTTTTTAATTTTTATGCCATTACATAATTAATTTAATGATGTACTTTTTAATGTTTGAAAGGTCAAAAAATTAAAACATTTCAATAGTGATGTTAACAACCTTGAAATTAGTGTGTTTTATGTTTCATGTGATCATAAAAGATTAAAAATTCAGTTGTAGAGGTGGTTGTTCAGTGGTTGACATGTAAAGGCCTTTAAAAGGCATAACGTGATCATTGTAATGGTTGTTGATGGTTGAGGATTTAAAATACAAGCTCTTGACATTCAGAAATCTGTGTTTTTCTTCAAAATTTTTGTATTTTTGTTGTTATGAACACTGTACGGTAACATGCAGCCATATTTTGATGTGAAATCAATTCCAAGTTGTGAAGATATGTGTTAGCTTTGATTTGAATATGATTTGAGGGCTTAAGGTGTTGATTTGAGTTAGAAAGCTTCATTTCTTTGCATACAACCCAGTTACCCTATTTTTGAGGGTTTTGTAGTCCAAACATGATATAAAGGGGCTCTTACAATTTTTGTGATTATTGTAGCTTGTGTAAGAGGCCCCATGGATACTGTTGTAATTGTAGGATGCATTAATAGGGCGTAGGATGAGAAATAAAGAAGGTATAGTTGCTGTCCTCAAGAGTTTTGTGAAGAAAAGCATGTGAAATGAGAGGTACTTTCTGGCCCGATGCTTGTTTGCTCCTTCATTTTCTATAAGAAGGATTTCAAGGCCAGAAGTACAGGTTAGCAAGTTCGATATTTTTTGGTTGAGTCTAGGTAGAGTTTTAAAGCAAATTGTAAACTTTGATGGTTTCAGGTTTTGAGTCATTCTGTAGTAGGTTTTGAATTCATGGGGATTTGATGTTTTATGAGAGTACTGGCATTTGAATCAAAATGATTAATTCAAATTCATGTCTCTCCATTGTACATGCATATCTAAATTTTGAATAAGATAATCAAGGGTTGTCTCGTTCATCTCACTGTTGTGGTGTGTATGATTTTTGTTTTGGCTTAATTCAAGGAATTAATTAAAATGCTTGAATGGGATTGTAGGTGGATATGTTTTGTATAAGGATTTGATAAGTAGTATTGGGTTAGAATACATTTTGATGAAATTGTAAAGCAATGTTCTTAAGGATCTTATATGTTGTGTTAAATTTGTCATATACTCTTAGATGTTTATGAATTTGACTCCCTCAATGGATATATGGCACTGATCTAAGTCGTACTAATTTGTATGGTTCAATATTTTGTTTTTCTTTACCTAGCACTTGCTACAAATTGCAAATCAATGACTATTTTACACTGTGGAATGTGTTGTAGTTATCTCATGCTCCAAATAGTTGATATTACTGATGAACAACCAATTCTATTCAGTATTATCCTATTATGTTGAGCTATTGAATGAGATTGTCTATTTTTGTTAATGTTGGTAACAATAATGGTGCAGAGGATGTAAATGCATTAAGGGATCACCCTCCTGGGTCTTACAGAGCCCAAAGTGTAGGAGGTCTTTAAAATCTTCGTCAGTTGGTCCAAGTCCTTCGAGCTACCCTTGATTGGAATTGGCAATTCCATAGGTAAATTAGAAGACCAACCTGGTTATAGTAAAAACAACCAACAGGTAGAGGGGAGAGAGATAGAGGGATTCAGTGAGAGAGAGAGGGAGTGGGAGAGAGATAGAAAATCAAGTCAAATCAAAATCAAAATCATCGCATCCGTCAAATCAAGCGTCATTTCCGCGCATCGGCAAAATCAGGATTCCAGATTCAGTCCAGGTCGTTCAGAGTTCAGGATCCATCAAAACATCATCATCAGGCAAAATCAAAGTCAGATCAGGATCCAGGATTCAGGTCGGATCAGGGATTCAGGTTCAGGATTCAGGATCAATCAAAATCAAAATCAATCGCGCAAAAATCGGCGAGAAATCAAGCTTTCAAATCAAGATCAGATCAGGATCAAAAATCAAATCAGAAGATCGAAATCGTCCATTCAAACAAAGATAAAATCGATAAAACGCGTCCGTCAGAGTTCAAATTCAGGATTCCGGGTCCGGTCAGGATTCAAATCGAAACTCAAAATCAATCATCCGTCAAAAATCGGAAAAACTTCATCAAAATCAGGTCCGGTCGGTCAGGATTCATCCGAGATCAGATCATCAAGAAAAATCAGGCAATCAAAATCAAAATCGCATCAGGGTCAAAATCGCGACAAATCGCTCAAAAAAATCATCAGAAAAGTCCTTTCAAAAATCGAAATCAAAATCAAAAAATTCAGTCAGGTCCGGTCAGGTCCGTCAAAAATCAATAAAACTCATCATCAAACTCATCCATCCGTCCATCGTTCAAATTCAGTTCAGTCAAATCCGGCGTCAAGATCAATCAAAATCGAAATCATCAGGTCAAATCAGGAAAAAATCGCGCGTCAAAAATCAGAAAAATCGAACTCACTTGCGTAAAATCAAAGAGTCCATCAAAAATCAGGATTCGGATCCAGTTCAGGTTCCGTCAAAAATCGTAAAACAAAAGCGTCATCAGGCGTCAAAATCCAGGATCCGGGGATTCAGGGTCGGATCCAGGATTCAGGGTCATCAGTTATCGTCAAAGATCAGAGAAATCAAAATCCGAAATCCATCCAGGGTCAAATCAGATCCATCAAATCGATCAAAATCAGATCGGCATCAAAGTTCAGGGTCGAGTTCCGGGATCCGTTCAATTCGGTCCGTCAGAAAGATCAAAAAATCATCACGCTTTCCAGAAAAATCTGGAAAAAGAGCTCGCGTAAGAGTCCGGGATTCAGTCCGGGGTCAGGATTCAGGGGTCTCGATGAAAATCCAGAATCAATCAAAATCCGGAAAAAAGATAAAGTCCGTCGAAATCCCATCAAGTCCAGAAATAAAGAAAATCCAAAGAAATCATCAAAAAATAAATCCGAAAGAAAGAGGTCGGAAAAGTGTCCTGAAAGGTTATGGGTAGTGATGGAACTTCAAAGTTTTGTTCTATGTGTTCTATTTTATAAAGACAAAGAAAAGTCCTCGAAAGTTCCGGGATTTAAAGGTTGTCTTAAGGTCGTTCTATCCAGTATTTGGGGGAAAAGCCTAAGTTTGGGGTTTTAGCTTCTTCTTTATGCAAAACCCTAGTGTTCATCTTACACCTTGGATGGGATCTATTTGGCCATTACTTTTTGGGAAGGTTTTAAAATGACTTAAGCCCCATCGCTTTGTCTAGGTTGGGCCCCCTTTTGTTTTATCATTTCATTTCCTTCACTTGACTTTATTTTAACTAAGTATTTTTGTGGTCCCATGTTCCCTCGTTAAAACAACTTATGTCATTGTTTTTCGTCGGCCTAGTGATGTCCCCTTATTCCTTTAGGGGAGAGGGCCCAGTAGTCATGCAGACTAACTTTCTCAGCATGTAGCAATTGACTAGACTATTGTAGAACCTTCATTTTATTTTTGAAATGTAGATTGGTATCTTATTTATCTATAACTAAGGTTTGGAGGTGCGACTCATCATGCAACTCGCCACATTAGTAGATCTTTTGAGAAGTGTCTAAAATTTGACTTTTTAAAGGTTCGACCAAAACTTAATCATGGAACCCCCAATAGTTGAACAAAAAAATATCATTTGTTGCTTGTAGAATATCATATTTTTATTTAAATTAAAATTAATATACAACCTAAGTGGACCAAATACTTATTGAGAACCATAAATATTTGATATCTCTACCTTTTATATTCAACACATATGGACTAATAGTTGAACACAAAAAATCTATTTGTTGTTATAAAAACAACACATAATTATTTAAAATACAACTTATATTGAACAAAAATGGACCAATAGTTGAACACTAAAACTTTTTGAAAATACTTCACATTTAAGGGGAAAATACATGTTATTTATTGTGCTCACCTTTATATTTGTGATAGGAAAACTATTAATATAAAATTATCCAATGCTTGTACATTGCTACCCCAATTGTTGTACACATAAGAACAATATTTTTTCACTATGATAACAATACTTGTTTAAATGAGTGTCTTATTTTATTAAATGAGCATTTTATTTTTTAAATGATATACTTATAGTGGAGAGTTATGATATTTTATTTGAAACAAAAAAATACTTATTTCACTTCTTCATGAATGTATTTATGTTTTTTTCATATAACATTTAAAGGTTCTCATGTGTTCAAGTATGGGTCCATTTTTTATCAACAGTTGTTTTTTTCTTTATTTACATTTGGACAATTTATTTACAATGTATAGTATAAATATGTGGTAAGACTAGGTATTATCATCACGATTGAGTGCACGACTATTGGACCTTGCACGACTACTGGGCCCTCTCCCCTAATAAATGCTTTTATTTTGCAAAGGGACAAGTTCGCATGGCTATAGATCAATTGTCATGTGATCTCAGCCGTTCCCCGCCATCCCATGATGACCCCACCACACTGTCTTTTTTGATCGCGATATCATAGGCAAGCACAACGTGTCTCATCCGATGAAGCTGAAGGAATGATGAATATTTTGATGCATCTTTAATACATTATGTCGCGGGTTAATAAAGAAACTATACGATGCACGCGTTTTAAATCAACGAAGATGTTATAATCTCGGTAGAAAGGTGCTCAATGGTTAATAACAAGGCTAGCTACTATGTTGAAAGAATATGATTTCTGATGGTTGAGGCCCACGATTTCCCACCATCGTGTGATAAAAAGTTGAGGTCTTTATTGATTACGATATCATGGGCGGGTGCAACATGGATTTCCTTGGCAACGAGTAGTATGGTGGGCCCCTTATTGCCACAATGGAGACTATGTTAGATTTCTTTGACGGCAGTCGTCTGATGATCTAACCAAGGTGAAGGATTGATGACTAATATTTGAATCTGCATCAAATGTGATTAGAGTCGTTCGTGCAACGCACGAGTAAGCTTTAATGGTGGACATGACATCTACTACCATGGTTTGATTGAAATAAAGCAACTATTCTTCTGCTTTTGGTATCACAAAGCATTCAAAACATCTTAAATGGGGATTGTAGGTTGATATGTTTTGTATGAGGATTTGATAAGTAGTATTGGGTTAGGATACATGCTGAGGAGATTGTAAAGCAATGTTCTCAAGGATCTTATATGTTATGTGTTAAATTAGTCATAAACCCTTAAATGCTTATGAATTTGACTCCCCCAATAGATATATGGCACTGATATGAGTTGTACTAATTCTTATGGTTCAGTATTTGTTTGTCTTTACCTAGAGCTTGCTACAAATTGCAAATCAATGACTATCTTATACTATGAAAATGTGTTCTAGTTATCTCATGCTCCAAATAGTTGATATTATTGATGAACAACCAATTCTATTCGGTATTATCCTATTATGTTGAGCTATTTAAAAGATATTATCAGTTTTTGTTAATTTTGTTTATGATAATGGTGTAGAGGTTGTAAACGCATTAAGGGATCACCCTCCCAAGTCTTGCAGAGCCCAAAGTGTAGGAGGTCTTTAAAATCCTCATCAGTTGGTCCAGGTCCTTCGAGCTATCCTTGATTGGAATTGGAAATTCCATAGGTAAATTAGAAGACCAGGATCAATCCGGATCGATCCATCGATCACGGGATCAAAATCAAAATCAGATCAAATCCATCAGGCTCAAATCAAATCTAAAGGTTCAGTTCACGAGGTTAGTTCGGGTTAAGAGTAGAGAAAGATCGAAGTGGAAATTAGAAGACAAAGGAGTCAAGGAAGGGAATCTTAGAAAGTCGAGATAAAGGTTCGAGGTCGGGATTCGAGTTCGGGTCCGTCGAGGGGAAGATCGAGGGAGATGGATCCGCGCATTCGCGCAAAATCGAAATCAGGCAAAATCAGATCAGATCAGGATCCGTCAAAACCAAAATCATCTTGCATTCAAATCATCCGCATCATTTTTTGCGTCGATCAGATCAGACAAAACAGTCCGGAAATCAAAATCAGGATTCATCATTCCGGTCGGGATCCGGGGATTCAGGATTCCGGAAATCAAAAGGCGCTGAAAAAAGATAAAAATCAAAAAAGACTCCGAAAAATCGGAAAACGTCAAAATCCAGGATTCCAGGTTAAAGTTCGAAGTCCAGGATTCAGGTCGGTCGGTCGTCGAAATCAAAGATTAATCATCGAGAAAAATCCAAAGAGATCGTCCGTATCGCGCATCAAATCATTTCATCAAATCAGGCATCAAAATCAGGATTCAGGATTAAGGTCAGGTCAGGATCGGGTCAGGATCCAGATCAAAATCATCAAAATCAAAATCTTTGCAGATCCGGTCAGGTCAGGGTCAGGATCATAAAGAGATAGAGTATTGATTGAGAGAGGGAGGGAGTGGGAGAGATAGAGGTTAAGGTTAAAGGGTAGTGTTGGTTGTTTTTACTGTAACCAAGTTGCTCTTCTAATCTACCTATGGAATTTCTAATTCCAATCAAGGGCAGATCTAAGGACTTGGACCAACTAATGAGGATTTTAAAGACCTCCTACACTTTGGGCTCTACAAGACCCGAGAGGGTGATCCCTTAATGCGTTTACAACCTCTGTACCATTATCGTAAACAACATTAACAACAATAGATAATCTCATTTAATAGCTCAACATAATAGGATAATACTAAATAGAATTGGTTGTTCATCAGTAATATCAACTATTTGGAGCATGAGATAACTACAACACATTCCACAGTGTAAAATAGTCATTGATTTGCAATTTGGAGCAAGCGCTAGGTAAAGACAAAAAAATACTAAACATACAAATTAGTACAACTTAGATCAGTGCCATATATCCATTGAGGGAGTCAAATTCATAAACATCTAAGGGTTTATGACAGATTTAACACATAACATATAAGATCCTTGAGAACATTGCTTTAAAATTTCATCAACTTGTTTTCTAACCCAATACTACTTATCAAATCCTTATACAGAACATATCCACCTACAATCCCATTCAAGCATTTTAATTAATTCCTTGAATTAAATCCAAAATAGAAATCATACATACCACAATAGTGAGATGAACGAGACAACCCTTGATTATCTTATTCAAAATGCAGATATGCATGTACAATGGAGAGACATGAGTTTGAATTAATCATTTCAATTCAAATGCTAGTACTGTCATAAAACATCAAATCCCCATGAATTCAAAACCTACTACAAAATGACTCAAAACCCAAATTGCATTTTCATTAAAACCATTGAACTTTACAATTTGCTCTGCAACTCTACCTAGACTTGACCAAAAAATATCTAACTTGCTAACCCGTACTTCTGGCCTTGAAATCCTTCTATAGAAAATGAAGGAGCAAACAAGCATCGGGCTAGAAAGTATACATGTCGCCAGCCAATTAAAACACTTTGTGATATTCCAAAAATCGTTACAACATCAATCACCCTGGAGAATCTTCTTGTTCACAATGCCCACTGAGAATGGTTGATGTAGCAGCAAAAAAACTCAAGAATCTTGTGCCCAGACTGCCACAAAAAAAAAAAAACTAGAATCTGTTGTAACTGCAATAGCTAATTTTCCAACCGTTAGTAGCCCACTCTTTTTACTCTTCCTCAGTTAAATATTTATTTACCCATTTCTGGTATTCTTCATCAGTTGGTCAATCAAAATTAATTACCTCATTCACCTTAACATTATAAGGTGTGTATTTAACTACTATCTGATTTGCTTTCCTTTCAAAAGATTCTAAGAACGAGTTGGTGCTAATGATTTTGTCCATACAACTCACCAATAAATCATAATATGAGTCATCACAAATTAATTTAATTTGATCATTGATGACCTCATTTGCCTGATCCTGCCACTGTTGGAGTGACCTGATATTCCCCTGCTCATCAATTGTCAGGTAACAATGTGTTGCCCCAATCATCAAAATTCTTCACCAACTCCCTGATCTTCCTACTCAAGTCATCTGGTAAGGTTTGAAAACCTTGCAATGATTTAACTAACACCTGAGTAGGCCTTAATGATTGGGGCCTACTATTTATATCAAACCTTGAGGCCTTATACATTATGTCTAAATCATTGGCCCTATGGATCCAATTTTCAATTAATGGTATCACTATTTCCTGATCCCTATCAATATTCTTTATTGCATCTAATAAAAAAGAATATAAAGAATATATAGATGACAATCTATTATCTACCTTCTCATTTAGATGCCTTAATACAATAGTAACAACCTCCTTTTGTTTTAGAAGGGCTCCTTCCTCACTTACCTTCAAAGATAATGTAATTCTTTAATTTTATGCATTAGCTGCTTCTTCGAAGGATCAACAGAGTATTCCATTTCTTCATCAATTTGTTCCAAAGAAGGGTTGAGGGAAGGAGTTTGACTTGGAGACCCTGGTGTGGAAACAATAGAAGCAGGAGGCATTAACCCTGATGTGGAACGAAATGTATTGATCCCTGGAGCACTTGATGTCTCCCCAATCTATTTGTACCTTAACCTATCCACCTCAGTTTGTAGCTCAACATTCCTTTGTTGCATCTTGCTATATTCTTCAATCGGGAGATTATATTTCTCCATTAGGCTTTTCTTTTCAGCCTCCTCTCTTTCAGTAGTCTTTTGGGCCAATTTGGCCACATTTACAGTCAAATTAGTGGCCTCAATGGTTGAGGTCTCTGAAGCCCTCTTTATTATTAACCCTCCTCTTAAATTTGGGTTAATATCAGTAACATTTGGCTTTCTCCCTTGAGGGGCCAATGCCCAAATTTCCAAGGTCTCATATTCTTCACTGAAAGCAGAATCTTGCAATGTTGCCTTGTCCTCTTCTTCAGAATCTTGCAAGGGATGCTTGGACTTAAGAATAACATTAAAAGCTATGGCATCTGCAATGTCCCATTTAGGAAAAATCAAAACACCAGCCTGACTTACCAAATATCTCCCTTCCTCAAGAGTGATGTTCTTGAATTCATCCATTAATTTAGCTTTCACGTCATCATCATTCTCCTAGTCTGACCTATCAGGTCTCAATTCTCTTCTCTTCTTACAATTATCCTGGTATTCTTCCAATTTCATTCTCCATACCAATTGTAAGAAGACAAGAGTTTTTACAAATGCATTATCATCTAGAAACTCCTTACATGCCTCCATTCTTGCATCTTGCACACATTTACCTTTTATATCCAAATCGGATAGAACCAACTCAACTGGCCTAGGAGGGGAAGGCATACCAATCTGCATGTCCTGATTAGTGACAACAATTTCATCCACCAAATCCTCATGTGGTTGACCAGTCTTTTTCCTCTTAGGACTTGGCTCAGATGGTGGTGGTGAGGGACTATCCTTAGGTGATGATTCCAAATCAATGATCTTAATTTCCCCAGGCGTTTTGAATTTTGGACCTAGTTGTGTAGGAAATTTCAATATTTGTTTACCTTTTCTTTCCTTTTCTTCCTCATCACTACTATCATCTATTTTCCTCTTGTAAATAGGCCTCTTTCTTGTAGGTCAGTATGTTGGCCTCGTTTCAATTGGCCTGGCACCTTGCTCCTGTATACCCAGACTCAACTCCAATTTTATCTTCATAGTCCTCAAAGTGCCCATGATTTCTTTGAAGTTCTCCATCAGAAATTCAATTTTCTTATGGTATGGATTGAATTCCAACAATGGATCATACTTTGGATCCATTTTGTGCACAATAGCCAATAGCTTATCATAAGCTATCCACTTCTCCTTGTTCAACTCCTGCTTGCTTAGGTCAAATTCATTTATAATCAAGTCCTCAGGAAAGTTGAACTCATGCACAAACTTACCACCTTTTATCCTTTGTCTAAAAAGGGAAAAGAAACCCTCAGGATCATGCTACTGCTTAGGACCACACCTGAAATGATAGTCTTCAAAGAATTTTCAAAAAGTGCACCGAGCCTCCTTTCGAAAAGACAAAATTCGACACCACTGTATAATCTAGGAAAAATGTTCCTTTACCCTTCCCAGTAAGGTTGTCCTCATGGATACAACCAATTTGACACATAACCTCTACAAATCCCACCCTTGGTGGCACATTGTATGGCAGTATACTTGAAAATCGTACACCCTCAAGACAGTGTTGACTGGGTATGAAAAAATGTCACCCTAGTTATGGCAGACCTTCAATTATGGCCTCCTCCCTTTTGGTCTAAGGAAATCATGCAGTCCCTCAGGAATCCTGGGTACATTTACCATCAGCCTAACTCTCAATCTAGAAGAAAAAAAATTGTCAAAATGCACATAACTAGTGTTTTCCTTGTTAAATGATAAATTTGTAGTCCACATCTGTACTAGAAATCTTTCTCCATCAACCAATTTCCTTAATTCCATCTTCTCAGAGAAGAAATCAGAATTCTTGTACAAGAACATATACATTAACATAGAATAATAGAAGAGTTGGATGCCTGTATCATTTTTTTGCAACTTTAACAGCCCTTCATGTATCCTTTCAGCCAATAAAGAAGCAAAATCATAAGTCACAGAGAAGTTAGGGTGTTGTATTTGCACCCCCATGAACATGTATGTGATAGGAATCACTGTGTTAGGATTGAAACCTAAAATCTAGCACAGTGAGTAAAAAGTGACCAAAAAATGATTTGCAAAGCAATTCAATCCTAAAGGTTCCTGGTCACTAGGGCTAATATAGAATCTCGAACCTCCTGCCCTAGCCAAATGAGGTGGAAGCAACTTAGCTCTAAATAGTGATTTCAACTTTCCATACTCCTGCTTCATTTCCTCAAGATTGATAGGAACCAAGAACATACTAGGCTCACTCAAATCAAAAACCTATTGGAATTCTTCTATGTTAATGCTTAGCAGAACCCTTCCATCATTATCTCTGATTACTCGTGTGATAGGGTCATATCGCACAGCCACTGCCCTAAGAAATTCTACATCAAGGAACAAATTTGGTATCACCAGCTTCCCTATATCATACATCCAACCATTCAAAAAGGGGTGAGGAAAATTCCTCTGTCCAAACCAGAATCTAAACATCTCCAAACTTGTAAGAAGAACCCTAGCATTGACTATGTTGGAACAATTATACACTAATGCCTCCCCTAGGGTTTTTCCTCACATCAAAACCAAACCCTTCTTTCTATCATTTGTTGAAAAGGTAAATTGATCCAGGAAGTTATCATATAGGTTTCTACTTAAATAATCAATCTGGCCAGAGTGTTGCTTTGTTGGTGCCATCTTGAGTAAACTAGGGATTCCTTGATATATCAAACCTTAGACAGACTAGGGCTAAACAACAAATGAAATTACAGAATAGAACTTTGCAATTTCCCGCAATTCAGTTAACCTATAGCCCTAAAATAATTATCAATAAGTCCTATGACAAGCACACAAAAAATTCCCAAAAATTTGAATTCAAAATAACCAGGAGATATAGAAATTGAACTCATGGCTTTGCGCTTGCGTCAACCCAAATCCTTGTTCTAATAGCTTGTGACTTCATCCTCGGCTCTACGACTGCTTCAAAAAGATGTTTTGAATGCTTTGTGATACCAAAAGTAGAAGAATAGTTGCTTTATTTCGATCAAACCAAGGCAGTAGATGTCATGTTTGCCATTAAAGCTCACTCACGCGTTGCATGAATGACTCCATTCGTATTTGATGTAGGTTCAAATATTAGTTGTCGATCCTTCACCTTAGTCAGATCATCGAATGACTGCTTTCAAATCAAGCTGACACAATCTCCATCGTGGCAACAAGGGGCCCACCATACTATACGTTGCCAAGAAAATCCACGTGGCGCTTGCCCAAGATATAGCGATCGATAAAGACCTCACAACTTCTGATCACACGATGGAAGGAAACCGTTGATCTTCAACCATCAGCAATCCAATTCATCTAACACAGTCACCATCTTTGTCATTAACCATTGAGCATCTTCCCCGTTGAGATCACAACACCTCCACTTATTTGAAACATGTGCATCTCACAAACACTTTAGTAACCTGCTACATAATGTATTAAAGTCAAATTAATTTACCAAATTATTTTCATTGTTCATTTGGCTTCACCAGATAAGACACGTGGTGCCTGCCCATGATATCACGATCAACCAAGACAATGTAGTGGGGTCATTGCGGGATGGCAGGGAACGACTGATATCAAATGATGATTGATTAATGGTCATGCAAACTTGTCCCTCTGCAAAATCAAAACATTTATTAAAGGAATAAGGGGACATCACTAGGCCAACGACAAACAATGACATAAGTTGTCACTCAAATGAGGGAGCACGAGACCATCCAAGACATAGGAGAAATAAAGTCAAGTGAAAGAAATAAAATGATTAAACAAAAGGGGGCCAGACCTAGACGAAGCGATGGGACTTAAGATGTTTTAAAACCTTCCAAAAAGTAAGGCTGAATAGATCCTTCCTAAGGCATAAGATAATACTAGGGTTTTACAAGAAGACAAAGGTAAAACCCCAATTTTACACCTTTCCCAAACACCATGGATGACCAGAGACATAAGGCATGATAAAACTTTGAAGCTCCATCAGTTCCATTACTACCTATAACCCTAAACCCTAAACCATTAACCCTTAACCCTTAAACCCCAAACCCTTAAACCCTCTACCCTCTCTCTCTCTCAAGTCTCTCCTTCCCACCCCCTCTCCCTCTCTGAGGTCTCTCTCCCTCCATCTCCCCTGGGCCATGGCCCTCCCATTTAACCTCTTATCTCTCCACTCTCCCTTTCCTCTCACCTCCCCTCTCTTGGTCTCTCTCTTCTCCCTCCCCTCTACCATATTCCCTCACCTTCACCCTCACCATAACCCCTCTACTCTTATCTTTCTCTCCTTTGGATCCTATCTCTCTCCCCTCACCCCAGGCCATTGAAACCCCCAGGCCATGGGCCCTCTGCCCTCTCTCTCAGGTCTCTCCCTCACCCCTCTCCTCTTTCAGTTCTCTCTCTCTCTCACTCACTCCCTCATGTTGTCTCCCCTCTGCCAACCCTAGACCTAGGCCCTTGGCTCGCCCAGGCCCTGCGCGCTTAGGCCTTCTGCCCTCTGCCTTGGCCAAAGTGGCCATAATGCTGCTCATCACCTGCTCTCTGTCAGGTCTCCTCATGGCGCCACTCCTCTTGGATATATATATACTCACTCCCTTTCAGTCCTCTATCTCTCAAGTCTCTCCTCCTACCCTCTCTCTCCCTCTTGGGTCCTCTCCCTCACTCACTCCCTCCCTCTATCTCTCTTCCCTCTACATAACCCTCCAACCCAAACCTTAAACCCTTACTTGTGCCACCCCTCTACCTTAACCTCCCTCATCCTCTCTTCCCACTCCCTCCCTCTATCTCTCTTCCATTCTCCATCCCTACCCCTCTCCTCTCTTGGGTCTCTCCTCCTCACTCCTATACTCTCCCCTTAACCCCTTGACCCTCACCCTCTGCCCTCCAACCCTCCCTTCCTTGTCTCTCTCTCACTCAGGTCTCTCTCTCTCAGCTTTTCCAATTTGCTTCTCTCAGTTCTCACTCACTCATCACTCACTCTCCTCAATCTCAGATTCCCTCCTGCCCTTCTCCCTCTCTTGGGATCTTTCTCTCACTCCTCCTCCTGTCCTCTCTCCCTCCGATTTCCAAAGAGGCCCATTCATGAATATAAAATTGATGTATTTTTCTTTGTTGCCCATGTTCTAGTTAGTATTTACCATTTGGTCCCATAATATTCACCTGACCCCAAGCATTTGAATATATAAAGTCATATTGGCATGAGATGATATAGGTCTTCCCGACCCATAATTTATTTTATACTAACACATATTTTTTCAGTGCATCGACAAGAGGTCGTGAATGTCTTACCGATATAATTTTATCTAAGGATTCATATTGGCATGATGTAGTTCATATTCTCAATGAAAAAAGGATCCTATTGGCAACACAACAGTCACCGGGGTAAGCCATTTCAAGCACATATGTGTCTTACCAACCGAAGCACAAAGAACTATATCAACCAAACTTGGGCCATTAGAGTGAAGTCATGTAGCATCCATCCGATCTTGCTGATAAAGTGAAGGAGGATTTTGTCGATATGAGTTCATGGAGTCTTGTCGACCCCCTATGTCACACCGACTGGATTTCATTTTTAAAGCGTTGGTGATACGTTTTGATCATCGACGAGACTGGTTTCATCGGAGAGAGATATGAGAGTCATGTTGAGTGTTGTTCCATCGACAAGAAAATAATTATGTCTCGGTGATCAGAAAATAGACCAAAGGAAATATCTCGGCGAGATACAAATTAAGTGGAGGAAAATCTTCCTGACTTACAAATTCACAATGACATGTTTGCATTGGTGGGAGTTATAGCGATATACTTGAGATTGAAGGGATAACTCTCGGGGAGACTCATAACACTGGTGAAACTAGGAGACATCTTAGTGATATATGATCTATTGATAGCAAAGATACAAGTGAATCAAAATAACTCTCGGGGAGACTCTAAGTGTCGGGGAAACTACAAGGTGTCTTAGTGAATTTTTTAATGAACGTTGGTAGAAGCCCTAATAGAAGGATTACCCAAAATTTGAAAATGTCTCACCGACAATATTACATGATGTGACAGTGAGAGTTTCAAAAAAATACCTGCTACACTCGTGTTTTAGCTAAAACATTAATGGCACCACAAAGCATAAGTAACTTCATGAATTAAGGAAAATTCAATTGAAAACACTATTGCGGAATTGATAGCAGAGAAAGCAAAAGGACGAACGAAGAACCAGGGAATTTTTTGACTCAAAAGTTTCAAGCGAAATACAGTAAGCTCTTTGCGCCTTGACTTCTATAGTTTTGACTTCTGCAATTTTTAAAGAATGGAAGCCACTAGTTCAAGAAAATTGAAGGGGAGAAAACATGGGGAAAGTAGTCAGTCTAGAGGGAAAAAATAGAAAACCGAAATTGAGCCAGAGGGCACTGAGTAGAAGCTAAGCCAAGATCTTATCGACTAATTACCTGGCTGTGTACCTAAAGCCAGGAAATTTGCACAACTTAGGGTAGAAGTGGATAAACTAGATGACAAATGTAAGCTCATAGGAGATATTTGAACACCAATAAGAGGCTATGAACTTTTTAGTTTTCATTACTATCGGAGAAATCATTTTGAACCAATATGTAATCCATGGAAGCTTAATCTGGGAAAGCTGGTCTACCCTAATGTATTTTTCAATGTTGAATTGGTGAGATTGTTGGCCACTCATTATAATTCAAAACTCAAAGCCATTTGTGACCCATTCGGGAAACCATTGATACATAAATCAAAAGATGCAATAGGTGAGGTTTTGAAATTGGAAGGGGTTTGCAATGAGAAAATCATATGTGAAGAATTAGAAAGAGAATTCGGGAGGATGGACACAATTTATAAAGGTTGGAGGTTGCCACTACATAGAATTAGATAGGGCGGAAAACCAATTCCACTAGAGGATAGTGATGGACCCCCCTTCCATGTTGATCTTTTTGAACCCTATATGAAGTATACTTATTTCTTGGTAGGCCAAGTAGTGGGAATGGAAGTCCCAAAATATATGTCAATCGTGCCTATGATAATTTCAGCAGATATTCAGTATCATAACTCTAGACCTTTTGATTATGTCTCATACATTTTTAAGGGGCTTGATTTTGGGTTGATGGCAGTGAAAAGTGGAGCCTCTATCTTACATCTTAGGCATTATTCATTGTTGATGCACATAGTGTTGTATTTTGGACAAGAGTTAGGGTTGTGGCCTCAGGAGATGAGAATTTCCCAATTTGATAAGGAAGGTATGTCATTACTTGTTCAATTATGGACTGTTGTTTGGGATAGCAGGTTTGCTAATTCTTGTTTCATACACTTTGAGGAGTATTTTGTAAAACCATTGTACAAATTCTATAATCATCCATGTGCTTATTCTCTATCTGATGAGATAAAGAGGTTTCTCAGGCCTAAGGACTTCAATGGGCCAATTAATCACAATTGGGGGGATTGGTATTGTTTGGATGATGCTACCATGATTAGGGTTTACGGATTTGAAGATGCCCCATTCATTTTGCCTAAAACAGTCCCAAACAGGATTGCATACTTGGAAATTGTTACGCAGATGGACTTTTCTAGTGTTATGAATTTGAGCTCCTTTGGAAAACAATATTTCATGTCCAGTATGTTGTGCTTCGGTGATTTTACTGTATTGGAAAAGGAAGGGTACAATTTGATTCTTGATAAGCTACTACAATACAACATGAAAAGAGGACCACCTAGAAAGAATTTTGATCCATAAGGGTATATCAATTCTGCTAGACAAAAGATAAAATTTGGAGGATATTAACATGTACCCTGTCAGTTTGATGATATGATCAAGAACCTGGAAGCTAAAGAAGCAGAAATGGTGGTAGAAAAATATAATCAAGGGTTGCAAGATACAGAGTTGTTATCTTCTAGGGAAGAGGCATCTAAGGGTAATGTGCCACAGGTTCAATCCAATAAATTGTCAAGATTGAGAACTCAGGACTACACCTGCCCTTCCATGGAATTAAATGTGGAATAAAGTATAGATACAGATGCAAGGCACGTGGAGTATAATTCATTTGTATCAGATAATGAATTTATAAATTCTCCAGAATTTAAAGCATTCTTGTATAAACAAAAAGGAAAAGAGATAAGAGAAATGGTTGATGGTTGATAATGTTACACCAAGTAATGAGGAACAACTATTGAAGGATTTAAAGATGAGTGTGGACAGAGAGATGGCGAGTATGACCCCTGAGAAGGGAAGGAGAATGTTAGAAAATGCTTGTGTTATGATCTTTCCAGGGTTGGATCTCAATTCTGCATTAGTCTTTGATAGTTTTCTGAAGGACAATAATGCTACACACAAGCTCAGCCCGAATAAGGTGATAGAAGTATATGCAGGGTCAAAATACAATCCAGATGAAGGGTCATTGAATATTTGGGCCTTGTATCCACCTCACAGGAAATTAGTTGTCATTGATAGTGAGAAAGCATTCGGGCATGTTATGAATCTAAAGGTTGGGGAGGCTGATCCTATGGCAACTGCAGAGATTGGAATCAATGTAGCAAAACTGAACAAAGCTCAAATACAAATGTTAATCAAGGAAAGAGAAATGTACAAAATGAATAATGAGAGGATGTTGAGAGAAAATGACCGCCTGAAAGATTTGTTAGGAGTTACAATGAAGTCAACCAAGCTGCTCACTCATGGTGAAAGTTCAACAGAAAAAGATCATTGGGAAGGATCAAGGGCATATTCTCAAGGGAAATATGATGACTTGTAGTAGTAATTAAGAAAAGACAAGCCAGTCTAACAACTTGGTTGAATAAGCTCTGGAGAACACACTCACATCACTTTGTTGCATTGTGAAAACACAAAAGAATGGATGGTAGGATTCTGGAGAAGCTTCAAGAAATAAACCAGAGGGATGTTTCTGATAATGTAGCAATTGAGGCTGCAAATCATCTTGTGAACAAGCACAAAGACTTATTTGAAGAATTTTGGCGGTATGCGAAGGGATTAATTGATGCCACCAAAAAGGGATTGACTGTATTCTTTGATGATAGAGGAAAATTAAAAGAAATGACTAGGTGGAAAGGTGAAAGTGAATCAATATTGCAAGAAATTCCGAAAACAGCTACCGCGAAAGATACAACACTAGATGAAGCATGCGAACATAATGAAAAGATGGTGAAAATGGAGATCGTGATCTAGAATGCATTGGGAGATGCAGATACACATGAGCATCGGGACTACTTAGACCACTTGTCGAAGATTCATTTGTGGCCTAACAGAGGTTAATTACTTCTTTTTAATTATTTTTTGTTTTAACATAAGACATTTTTGAAAGGATGTGTCCTTTTGAGCAGTTGATGTATAAATATCCATTTTTGGTAGAAAATAGCGAATATCGAATAGGAGAAAGATACAGTAGATTACAATGTTTTGCAATTATGAGACTATGATGCATGTTTGAAACTATGGAGATATCAATGAAAATCATTTAATGTGGTGTCGTATTTATGGTATCAGTTGTTTGTTGTGTTAATTGAAAGTATTACTGAAGTTGTCTCCAAGGTTGATGTTTTCTAGTTATTTAAATTGATATAACAAACTTATATTCAGTTTATCAGTGCACACTTGTTGTATCTATATGGTTGATTAATTGGTTCTTTCAAGAAAAGATTAAATCCTTTTAGTTGATCATAGTAATTAGGGAATCTCATTTGGATCATTAAGAAGAACTTTGTAATCATATTCTTGCATTTTTATACAAGTTATAAACTCAAACATATTTTCCAAACAATTAGAGTATCTGCCAAAAAGAAGTTACTCATTTTATATTTCTCATTTGACTATGCATACCCAATAAGGCACTAATCTATACATTTTCACCATTTAGGTTTCACTCATTTTTACATTTGTTAAATTGAACATATTAAGTTTTAGCCTTGATATTTCTATATAATCTATACCAAAATAAAATTCATTTATCCAATCCCATTTTCCATTGTGGATGAATTATTTTAGGAAATAAATACAAACCAAGTCTGCCTCATTCATATAGGTATGCCCGCCTCAGTCTAGTAGCACCTGAAGAGAAGAAGGTCTAAACCATTTTGGCCTTTTTTGTTACCCTGAAACGTACCAAGAGATTGGCAACCTCTTGAGGCATTTCGCCTACGTTTTTGAGAGCTAACACATCCCTCCCTCTATCTCTCTCCCACTCCCTCCCTCTCTCTCTCAGGTATCTTCAATATCCTACCCCATCTCCCTCTCTTAGGTCTCTCACTCACTCACTCACTCCCTCTATCTCTCTCCCCTTAACCCTAAACCCTAAACCCTTAAACCCTCTACTCTCTACCCTTAACCCTCCCTTCCTTTATCTCTCTCTCTCTCTCTCA